>CAUYLG010065913.1:0-94109 GCA_963573385.1 Cacajao melanocephalus | reverse complement strand
GAGAGAGAGAGAAAGGAAAAGAGAGAAAGAAAGAAAGAAAGAAAGAAAGAAAGAAAGAAAGAAAGAAAGAAAGAAAGAAAGAAAGAAAGAAAGGAAGGAAGGAAGGAAGGAAGGAAGGAAGGAAGGAAGGAAGGAAGGAAGGAAGGAAGGAAAGGAGAGAAAGAGAAAGAGGAAGGAAGGAAGGAGAAAAGGAAGGAAGGAAAGGAAAGAAAGAAAAAGAAAGATTTTTACTGTACACATTAATAATCAACAAAAGAGTCAGCACATTGAAAAATTCAGTTTGTTGATCAAGTAAAAATGTTATATTAGATTTCCAACATAGTTACAGTATACACAGCATAGTTCCAGGCAGAGTGATAGACAAGATTACCCTGAATCCTTAATAGGCTTATGATTTTAAAGCATTTGAGCACAGATAGTTGAGCAGAAGCAATATCTGTAAAAATGAGCTGCTGGCTTTTGTGATTATTGAATATAAGATTTTTACTATATGAATAAGATTTATTGGTTAATTTATCAAACCATAGCAATATAACTGCTTCAGATTAAACTAGATTATATAGTACTCACTGTAGAAAGTAGCACACTCTAAATCTACTTACAAGTCAGCAGTACTAACCTAAATCTAAATTATTACTTACACTCATTACTAACTTTCTGATGGTCTCAATATTTAAAATCAGTTTTTTGCAGAAACTAAATTTTTAGCCAACATGAGTCTTAATTTCAAGAATTTTTAAATGATCATTGACTTCAAGCATCACGTTATTATTTTAAACTAATAAAAATTAAATATGTCATTGAAAGAACGTGTGCTATTCAAGATTTTTTTAAAAAATCTATAGATTCAATTCTGTCATTCATGTGAATAATTAGTTGAGCTTCATTTTAATTCTTAGCCCACCTCTCTTGTCACTCTTAATTCTAAATATTTAATAAATATTTTTACTTTGATACATAATTACATTATTACATTTACTTTCACTATTTTTGCATATAGCCTTTCTACTCTATTTTCTGATTTCTAACGTTTCACTAAATTCCATTAACCTATTCTTTAAGTATTTCAAGAACGTCTTTGCCTTCAAGTCCTCCTCTTGTTTCCTATTCTGCTTATAACAACTATATTTATCTTATTAAAGACTTTTCTGATTATGTTGCCTGTGATAGTAAATTTTGTTCCAACTTGGTTAGGTCATGGGGCCAAAATATTTGATTAAATATTATTTATTCTGGACGTCTCTGTGGTGATGTTTTTGGATTAGATTAACATTTAAATCAGCAGACACTGAGTAAAGCAGATTACTCTCCATACTTTGGGTGGGCTTCATCCAGTCAGTTGACGGCCTTCAGTACAAAGACTGGACTCTGCTGAGTGAGAGGGAATTCTGCCAGCTAATTATCTTTAACTCAAACTTTAACTCTTCCCTCAGTCACTTAGCTTTTGTGTCAGTGGAAGATAGGGATGTCGTTTAGAGCTTTTGGCAGGCCCTTATACATGAATCAAAGTACAGGCCCTTAGGATTTTATATCAAAGCCCCACCATCCTCAGCAGATTACTATTCGCCTTTTGAGAAACACTTTTTGGTCTGCTACTGGGCCTCAGCAGAAACTAATTTCTTAGACATGGGCTACCAAGATACCATGTGACATGAGCAGCCCATCATAAACTGTTATTATCTGACTCCAGTAAGTCATAATGTTGGGCACATATAGAAGTATGCCATCATCAAATGGAAGTGGTAATATAAAATTTGGCCCAAGCATGTTCTGAAGGCACAAGTAGTTACATGAAGAAGTGGCCCAAATTCTTATGAATCCCATTTTTGCTACACTACCTTCTCTCTCTCCCAGCCTACACCTATGTCCTTATGAGGAGTTCCCCATGATCAGTTGACAGATGAAGAGACGCTTTGGGCTTAAATTACAGATGGTTCTGCACAATATTTAGAGATTACATGAAAGTGGACAACTGTAGTAGTATAGCCCCTTTCTAAGACATTCGTAGGTAACAATGGTGAAGGAAAATTCTCCAGTAGGCAGAACTTCAATCAATGCACCTAATGTTCATCTTGTTTAGAATAATAAATGGTCATGTGTGTGATTATATACTGATTTATGGGCTATAACTAATGATTTGACTGGATAGTCAGGGACTTGAAAGGAGCGTGATTGAAAAATTGGTGACAACAAAGTCTGGAGAAGAGGTATGTAGGTAGATCTTTATACATGGGCATAACGGATAAACATATTTGTGTTCTATGTGAATACTTACCAAGAGTTACTTCAACAAAGGAGGACTTTAATAATCAAATGGAAAGGACGACTTGTTTTTCAGATATCAGTACACCTCATCCCCCCAGCTGCCCTTTGCCCAATGGGCTAATAAACAAAGTGGCCATGGTTGCATGGATGGAGGTTATGGATGGGCTTAGCAACACAAGCTTCCACTCATCAAGGTTTACTTGGCTACAGCCACTGCTTTGTCCCCAATCAGCTAACAACAGATTCCAACACGGAACCCCAGTATGGCTCCATTCTTCAGCATGATCAGCCAGCTACCTAGTGGCAAGTGAATTACATTGAACCACTTTCATCATGAAAAAGGCAGTGTTTTGTACTTACTGGAATAGACATTTTTCTGAATATGGATTTGCCTTCCCTGCATGCAATGCCTCTTCTAAAACTACCGTTAGTGGACTCACAGATGCCTTATCCACCATAAGGTGTTCCATACAGCATTAATTCTGACCATGGAACTTATTTCACAGCAAATGAGATGTGACAATGGGCCATTCTTATGGAATTTACCATCCTGAAGCAGCTGGTCTGATAGTACAATGAAATGATTTTATGGAGATTCAATTACAGTACCTTCTAGGTACCAATTCCTTACAGAACTTGGACAATCTTCCTGAGGAGGCTGTATATGCTCTGTATCAGTGTCTAATAAATGGTGCCATTTCTCTCATAGCCAGAATTCATGGGCCCAGAAATCAAGAGGGTGGAAATGGAAATGGCATTAATTGCTATTGCCCCTACTGACCCACCAGCAAAATTTCTGCCTCCTGTTTATATAAACTTATGCTCTGTTGGTCTAGAGGCTTTACTTGCAACGGGATGAATTCTTCCATCAAGGGGAACAATAATGATTTCACTGAATTAGAAGTTGAGACTGCCACCTTATTTCAGTTTCTCAGATAGTGTCAGGTTATAAAACTGTGTGCTTGAATGTGTATTTCTAGTTTAAAGATAGAGCATTGAGCATTCCTATGGAAATTCAAAGCAAAACAGAGAAGAGATTTGCAAATATGTTCAGAATAGATCTCGAAACAGGAAAGGGTACTACGTGTAATTCAAAAGTTAATCTAGGAGAAGAAGCAGACAAAATATTATAGTATTTAGTACTCCTGAAAACCTCAGTTATTAGTGCCAACTGTCCCAAACTAGATGCTTTGCTCCTGCAATTACCACAATGTACGGAGGAAAAAATAGTTTTTTCAACAAATGGTGTTGAATAATTGAACATCCACATGCAAAAAAAAATATATAGAGACACACACCTTACACTCTTCATAAATATTAACTCAAATTGGACCACAGACCTAAATGTAAAACACAAAAAACCAAAAATTTTAGATAATAGATAACAAGCAGAAAATCTAAGTGATCTTGGGTTTGGTAATGACATTTTAGATAAAACATCAAAGGCATGATCCGTGAGAGAAATAATTGATAACCTGGAATTCATTAAAATAGAAAAATTATCCATCACAAAAGAGACTGCTAAGAGAATGAAAAAAATAAGCCACTGACTGGGAGAAAATATTTCCAAAAGACAAGTCAGGTAAATATACCAAAAACACTTACAACTCAACAGTAAGAAAAAAAGACAGCTGGTTTAAAAAACAGGCCAAAGACCTTAACAAGATACCTCACCCAAGAAGATATACAGATGGTAAATAAACATAGAAAAGATATTCGATATCACATGTCATCAGGAAAATTCAGTTAATTATTTGAATTAATTGAATTGACCCAATCAACCCCCAAAAACCTTACTTCCCAATTCTATCACCTTGGGGTTTAGGATTTCAACATATGAATATTGGGAGAGCATAAACATTAGTACATTGCACACTAATGTGTGAATTCATCTATTGTAAAAAATTGACCACTGTAATGGGGAAGTTGATAATACGAGAAATGATTGAGACCAATCGATGTCTGAAAAATCTCTATAGGTACCTCTTAATACTTTTGCTTAAGCTAAACCTAAAGATGCTTTAAAAACATAACCTTTACAGTAAAAAAATGTGTGGAAGTTTCTGAGAGATAATAAAGAAAATTTCATTGGTGGAAAATAAAAAGAAAGCAAGAAGAGATTGCAACAAATATATATTATTATTGTTAGAACTTAGAAGAGAAAAACATCATTTCTATTAAAGATTTCAGAAAACAGAATAAATGAAGAAGTTGGAAATCAATGTTAAAAATCACATTTATGAGAATATTATCACAATTAAAGTATCCTACCTAAAAAAGTTAAGACAAACTTTAAGAAATAGGGTAAATTACAGAATGTGTTTAATATGAAACTTCACAGGAAAAAAATAGAGGTAATGAAGAAAAACAGTATTGGAGGAAATAACAGCTATTACTTTCTCAGCATTGTAGAAGTGGAATGCTCAGACTCATGTTTAAAATCATGCTTAATACTAGGATTACAGAGACAGGTAAACTAGACTACATTGAGCGTTATTCCTTGAGCTGTGGAGGAGTGCATGTGGAAGGCAGTCCTTCATAAATATTAATTCCTCAAATTGTCATCTACTGTCAGCTTCCTTCTCCAGACTCTACTCTCACTTTTACTGTATGTACATTTTTTACTCCAGATCCAACCTACTTTTATTTACTTATTCCATTATTATCCTCACACTAACAAATTTATTTTTCATAGAGCTCTCAACTACTTGTAAGTAATAAGAACTGGAAGTTATTGAATATACTTTTATTCTTTCATCAATTATTACACATATAGTCCTATATGAATATGAAGATGAATTGAATAACTTTCCTTTCTCCAAGTTCTCAAGATCTGGAGTGTGAATCAGATTTGAACATGCATATGTATATGTACATTGGAGTTTCAAAGGGGAGTCTCATAGAAATACAAATAAAATGTTATACTAAGGATAGTTTAAAGTATCAGCTAGGGTATCGTGGTGGATATACTTAATAGAAAGTTCATCAAACTGAAAAAGAAGGGCTGAGGGTGGGTTAAATTCCAGCCAGAAATATGAGCATATAAAGTGTGCGGAGTCAAGGATTATCACAGGAGTTACAAAAATTACAAATGCATTTGTAAAGTCCAGTTACTGGTTATAATTACTGTTCTCCAATTCTAGATAGAGATTTTAGTATTTCTCAGGCTAAAACATAGTATGTATCTCATATGATAAAAAGAAAAACAGCCAAAGCCTGTATCTGATAGATGATCATCCAACACTATTACCAATTTCATGTAAATCTTAAAAATTTCAAAATACTTCTGTCTGATTTTTTTAAAAAGTGATAGCCTAGAATTCAAGCATATTAAATGTGTACTACTGAGAGAAATGTTACATAGTTTTGGAGTTAAAAATGTTTAGAATATTGTTAAAAATCTGTATGCCTTTTACTTTTTCATCTGTATTGTGTAACTTTAATGAGAATTTCAGTATAATCTTTCTAAATCCCTAGTATATTTCTTACTTTTATCTCTCAAGACAAGTCAAAAGTAGCATCTAACTATTGCTATTTACATTGATATGTAAATTTGGTCATACATATTTTATAGAGACATGTAAATGACTCAGCTGAAGCAGATTCACCTGTTTATCCCGTGGATAGATGTGTGTACCCCTCTTAAGAGCACAACAATTGCAGACACCTGCTTAGCATAAGCACCTTATTAAAATGCAGTAAGGAGAAGAATACCTTTGTGAGCAATTTTCTTATAGTATTAATAATTCTGATAGAAAAACAATAGAGAACAGATATGAGTCTTTTCACCAGTGAACCGTCTAGATTTTTTCAGCTGTGTAAATTAATACAAAAGGCTTAATGGTTTCAAGGAGGCTAATGCCCACCGAAAGGGTTCTCATTACTAGAAAAGGCGAAAAGGGAAGAAGAATGAAAAATTTCTCTTTGGCTTGAAAAGAAAAAATCCATGGAAAACAATATAGAATTCTCACTTGAGACCTACCTAAATGTTAGCAACAAATAACATCATTTTTGAAACTGATGTAAATGTATTATCTTTTTTGTAAAATTTTTATGATCTTTTTGGATTTATCTCATTGAATTCTGATCAGAAATGAATGAGAAAAACTAAATTTAAAAAACTGATTTCTATGTAAAGTCAGATCTTATTCTCTGTAGTTGCTGATAATTTAATAATGAGTTAAATTAGTGTTTTCAAAATTTAAACATATTAAAAATGTAATGACAATAGTTATGTTTTTCTATATGTCTTTAAATAATGTTTCAGAAATGTAACATAGATGTTTTACATTAAAAATTGCTGGTGCTAAACCACTAAAATGAAGAGTTTGCTACATTATGTTTTAACTATAATATCAATTGGTAATATATTTTCCTTTTAGCATGTATAAAGACAGAGGTAGAAGAAGGAATCTTTGAAAAAAATTTCAGTCCAGCAATCTGCCCTATTTGTAGCAAATTTACTATAGGTTTGATATAGTTTTGTTTCAATAGTTGTATGTCTATCTGAACATTAAGCATCAAAAGTAAACTTTTTAAAATTTTCTTGTCATCTTCCATGAGTGAGTCTTCATAGGCTGCCACCTCTAAAGAACATGTATGTATCAGAAAAAACAAGTGAAAATCTTTGAAATGAAAAAATGATTATTGGTCATATTTTTCATGTAATGCTGTGTTGCTCATGGGAAGTTGGGGCTGTCTGATTTTCTAGCGGTTTGTGAATTTCATTGTTTTCAGAGGCCTGTTACCTGTTATGCAACTCTGTATGGAAAGTAACATGGAAGACTGATGGTGATGCAAACCTTTTCTTGTTCACAGAGATGAAAATTATTTATGTTTGATGAAGATGTGATTGATTTCTCCCATATCAACCTACCAGACTGGAAGAAATGATTCCAAACATTACCTTTTATTTTCTTTTTATATTGAACAGTTTTGCATATATTTGACAATTTATTTCAGCATTCTTGATTATTTATGGTAAATACAGTTACCTAGACACACAAAATATGCATAGATATTCTTTGGAATATCTTGAATAAGTTTTATCATATTGTGAGTTTCCCTTATCAGTTGTTCTGTAAAATAAAATCTTTGACTCCTGAATATTTTGTACTAATATGTGAGTCATGAGTTTACCTTTTAAAAAACATATAGCTTTTAACACTTGTTGAAATAAAAGTAAAATTTTTATCATTAGACATGGTAAATTTTCCAAATGTTTAGAACTCGAAGGTCTTGATGAGAATATACTACAATTAAAAATTAAAATATTAAAATAGTGCAGTGGTTGATGCATGTAATCCCAGCACTTTGGGAGGATGAGGTCGGCAGATCACTTGAGGCCAGGAGTTCAAGACCAGCCTGACCAGCATGGTGAAACCATGTCTCTACTAAAAATACAAAAATTAGCTGAGTGTGGTGGCAGGCACCAGTAGTACCAGCAACTTGGAAAGCTGAGGCAGGAGAATGGCTGGAACTTGAGAAGCACTGATTGTGTGAGCTGAGATTGCACCACTGCACTCAAGCCTGGGTGATAGAGCGAGGCTCTGTCTCAAAAAAACAAAACAAAACAAAACAAAATTAAAACAATCATTCATATTTTAAAGTTGAAATGAGAATTTCAGGCAAGTAGAGAAAGTTCTTTTTCTATGAATACCATTGAATTATTAAGCAAAATAGTTCCTAAAACAAGTTGTATTGTAAAGTCAACTTGGCAAATTATAAATTTTTGTATTCCCCATCAACTGCTATAACTGCCAAATCTACTTTTTCGTGTTCAGAAAATTCTATGTCAATATTTTCTTTCTAATTCTATGTCAATATTGTTTTTGTTCATCATGCTGCAGAATTATTCATTTATTTTGTGTGAATAGCCTCTAATATTAAAATACACTATACGCCTTTTTAGTTTGCAACAAAGAGGAGTCATTATATGCATCATTTATGTTAACTAATGTATTTAGAAAATTTAATATGCGATTCAGGAAGCTTAGAATCATACACCAGACTAGATGCAGAGCTTTGCAACTTATGTACTGTAAATGGGTTACATTTTTAATGCTAATGTAATGACCCAACAAAGATGGAGAAATTTATGATTCAGACTAGAAAGAGAATAAGACCTCTTTCTCAAGGTCTGATGCAAAGAACTTGAAAACCAATAAAGGAGTGGGCTCTGGAGCACAACCGAGGGGTTGGATTTGGATAGGAGCATAAATATAATTTATTGGACATGGTTGGAAAAAATTATAAATTAACAAACATGATAGTGGCCAGTTTAGTGAGCAGTTTTTTCTTTTTTCTTTTTTTCACTTTTTTTTTTCTTTTCTTCCTCTTCTTTTTCTTTCTTTTTTTTTTTTTTCTCACCTTGTTGCCCAGGCTGGAATGAAGTGGCATAATGACGGCTCACAGCAACAGCCTTAACCTCTCAGGCTCAAGTGATCATCTCATCTCAGTCTCTTGAGTAGTTGGGACTACTGGTGCATGCCAATATGCTTGGCCATTTTATAATTTTTTTGTAGAGACAGGAGCCTCACCATGTTACCTAGGCTAGTCTCGAACTTCTGGTCTCAAGCAATCCTCCCAACATGCTGAAATTGCAGGTGTGAACTACCCTACCTGGCTAGTAGGCAGTTCTTAAACAATGCCATCAGTTTTCTTTCCAAAATATGAGGTAAGGTCACCAGAAGAGATTAAGGCATTATTATTCTAGCTTTATAAAGAAGATGATACTTGGAAGAAAGGGGAATAATATGGATGAGTGGAAATATATGCAAAATTCTTTAGGAAATTATAAGTTGTCTAATGTAGTTAAACAGCTAGAAATATGTATTCCAAATGTGAAGAGGGGGAAATAATAATCAACTGAAACCAAATGGTAAGCGTCTTAAATACTATTTATTAATTAGGAATATAGTTGTAAGTAGTGAAGAAATGTTAAATTTTGTAAGTTGATTAACCTCATGAGAGCAGTTTAAAGATTTAGTCAGTGGCTGAGTTTGAGGCAATTGGAAATAAAAGACATTAAAAGCCAATAAAGTGGTTAAGAAGGATTTGTAATAGTACATGTTCCAGGCCATCAGAGGCTGAATTAAAGTAGTATAGGTAGAAAAAAAAAAGATGAGAAAAGGAAAAACATTCACAGAAATTGAGAAAACCTTTAAGATCCTCAAAAGAAACATAAAACCTTTGTATAGTAGTTTATCCAAAGAAATATTTACTGTGGCTAAGTTGTCACCTACAGTAGAGTAAATGAAAGTAGTTTGTATTCTTTCTTACTAAAAGTCTAGGCTAGATACAATTTCACTAATACCACTTAATCTCTGTATTTTATCTCTTTGTTTCCAGTCAATTTTATAAACATGTCCTTAAACAACAAAAGTAATTTCTAGAAAAAAAAATTATACTCTGTGCAGGCCTGAGTTTAAATATATGATATACTAAACATAAATAATACAAAGGTAAAATTTTCTGCTCTGTACTTGACACTCATCACAGAATCCTGTATTTCCTAGCTTATCCAGAAGAAACAGACATCAATAATATGGCAGAAGTGGACCTCTCTGATTGGGGCTTGGGTCTTCACCCCTGGGGCCTCTCTAGGGTCCTCCAAGAATGAGAATTGTCCTACAGTTACCAGTTTTCTACCTGGTAAGAACCTTAGCAAGCATCATCTCCACTTTAGATATAAGGAAAAGAAAATATATTAAAAATTAAAGTAAACATAGAAAAACAATTTGTGCAAGGTTACTTACAGTTAGTACTTTTCCCTTAGAGGCATTTGAGATTCATTATCTAAATAAAATGATCACCTAAGTCAAGATTCCTGGCCTCTTTCAAGGAATAATTTGCTGTATTAGTATATAACAAAAAATCTTTTCTTTGTAAATGTGTAGTCACTTCTTTGGAGTTATTTTTTTCAAAGCACTTGTGACATGGCTGCTTACATGTGCCAATTCAAGTGTTCTGGGACCAATTCTTTGGAGAAACCTTGAAGTGTCTCTACTTTCATATCCCTGAGGTCACTCTTTTATTGGCCTTGTGACAGCCCTGCAGGAGTAGACTATTGTGAAGACAAGGGAGACATATATGTTCCTGACAGCTTTATTCACCATACAGAAATTTGAAGACATTTTAAAATAGAATCCACAACTGCATCAGTAACTAAGTTTAATTCAGGTTTACTTGAAAATCATGTTTAGAATTTGCCTAAATATTTAACATTTAGGCTTCAATAGGTGTGTGGTACTCACGTGATTATCTTTACAAAAACTTATTTTAAGATTTTTTTTGATGTTCCAATATACATCAGAAAAAAATGTTGAATATGGATAAAAGTAATAATTAAGCTGTATATTTTTGTAAGGATTTAAAATAAATTATATTGCAAGAAATGTATATTTATATATTCAGCAAAAACAAAAAGTCAATAGATTTATTAGGTTGGTGCAAAAGTAATTACAGTTTTTGCCATTATAACTATTTTTACAATTGATAAGAATAATACCAACAGCAAAGTTAAGGACATGCTTCCAGCAATTTCTGAAGCTACTACTGGAAGATTCCAAAGGCATGCAAGGGTGAAGGTGAGTGGGTGGATAGTCCCTGAGAAGCTGGGGCACCTGTTCACTAGCTCCAGTCCTCCATTCCTCGAGGGTTGTCCATGGGGGCATTCATTCATTTTTGCATGATTACAAGTTTTTTTCCTAGTGTGTTAAATAATGGCAAGGTTTTTGGGCCCATTTATTTTCTTCTGCTTTTATATAAACTTCAAGGATAATGTGAATAAAGCAATTAGCTGTTTAATCTTCAAATGTATACGGTGTTAAATTTCTACTTCCCTCATTATTTTATATGCTTAGACTTTACTATATCTTCATCTTTAATATTCTTTTATGTTTATTTGAAAAATGTTTTCTTTACTCAGTTGAAAATCATCATTACATTCTACAGCAATTTTGAAAGTATACTCTTTATCATAGCACCATTTTATTAAAATGCTTGACTATGTCACAGAGACCAAAAACAAACAAACAAAAAAAACAAAAAGGATAACAGAGGAGACACTTGATGGATGAAAAAGGAATAGTGGAGATCATTAAGCCACCCACCTGTCTCTCAGAGTCGGCGTAGTAGTGAAACAAATTGCAATACAGGCTGATTAATTTGGCTGAAAAGACAACACATCTACCCCCTTATGAAGGAGAAAACTTTAATTTCCTTACTTTTAATAACTCACCATTGTAAAAACTAAATATATTCTTTAGTATTACATTAAAATGATGAAGAAAAATGAGTAGAGCTTTAAAAGCTTTTTAAATCAGGTTTCATGCTTATTCTATTACTGTGTTCCAGTAAGTAGATCTAAGTATCTCTTCTTCTGTGACTGTCTTTGTTGTTGTTGTTTTAATGTAGAGGCAGAAAAAGTAGAATGAATTATAGATCACTCTCTAGAGAATTTTCTTTTTGATTGAGTTTTCTCTTTTTAGTGTTTTTAGACAAAAGGATTATAGCAATTAGAGAAATGTGGGCTAATTTAACTATAAATACATTTTTAAAAGATTATATGAGTTTTTTAGGTTCTACTCTTGTCTGTGATAGACAATCTTACCATAATAACCAAAGTATCAAGGCAATTTGATTGTTTTATTTCTGAGTTGTAACTGTATATTTGTCTGAATGCCCAGTTATTAAAATATATATGATGGGGTTAGGGCATAATATACAGAAATCAAATAATCTGCTTTTGGATTTCTTATCAAGTTGTTATATGAGGTTGCATATTGTTAAGGAAAAAGAACGTATTTTTGTCTTGCTATATCAATTCAAAAAAGAAATCTGAAGCTACAGATAAAACTATAGAAAGAAGATTTATTATTGGCATAAATACATCTACTATCTTATTGGGGCTTGTTAAATCCTGAGGTAACTACTCAACCAAATAAGAACCTACCCCATTAAATAAATTATGAGAGCATAATGGTTAATACATCAAAGAAAATCTGGTAAATATTTTTCTTCATGATAAAACAAACAAAATTACAGCAAGAAACTGAAATGAAGCAAAACTATAGTTTTAATATTTACTTTTATAGAATATTCTAGGGAGATTGGAATGAGGAGACAAATCAAGAAACTTCATTGTGGTTAATATCCTTTAATCTTAGAATAAAATGTAAACACAAATGGTTAACTGTAACCTATGTGTTCTTTGTAAATACAGATTGCAAAATGTGCACTTTCTCTGAATGATAATTTTGTTTACACTGCATTTTGGGTCACTTTAATAATCTACCAGTTACCAGGTAAGAAAAATTTAACTTCATACATGAGTAAAAATTAAGGGACTTGAAATATTACACACTTGTGGTAAAAATGAATATAATCTGAATTTAAATTAATCTTGTATCCTGTACTACGTAACATTAATTGTTATTGTCTTCATACTGACTTTAAGGGCTGGGATATTCAATTAATTTGGGCCAGAAACTAGGCTAGTTATTTAAAATACAATTCTATGTTCATAGAATTAGAGCCAAGTAGGAGTGATAGCCATTAGTCTTATAAAACCGTACTAAGGAATGTTTACTTTTAAATTCAGAAATGTAGTGCAGTCTTTCTAAAATTGTCATGTGCACACAAATCACCATGAAACTTGCTAAAATGTAACTTCTGTGTCAGCAGGTCCAGAGTGGGACCAAGATTCTGTACTATTATGAAGCTCTTTGATAGTACAGATATCACTAGACCATGGACCACATTTGAATAGTGCATTAGTAAGCAATCTACTAATATATTCTACCATTCTAGAGAAATGGAGTCAATAGGGTCTCTCTCTCTCTCTCTCACTTGCTCTGTCTATACAAGAGAGACAGTGAAAGAGACTATCTCTCTCTCTCTCTCTGTGTATATGTGTATATATATATTATATATATATTTATATATATTTTATATATACACAGAGAATAAAAATATATATTTCTCTTTATATAATTCTATATATATATTTCAGCCCCGATATATGTATATAGATCTATCTATATCTCTATCTATAGAGATGTAAAAGGTGAAACATATATATGTATGTATATATGTATATATATTTATATATGTATATATTTGTGTGTATATGTACATACATATGTATATATGTATATATGTATATATACATATATACATATATTTATACATATATATAGAGAGAGCGAATTTAAGAATTTATATATATAAATATATATATATATAGTGAAAGAGAAAGAATTTAAAAATTTGACTCATGTGATTGTGGGGACTAGAAAGTCAGAAATTCATAAGGCAAGCTGGAAATTATATTAAGAATCAATGCTGCAGTCTTGAGTTCAATAGCCATCTGGAAGCAGAATTTCTTCCTTTTTAGAAGACCTCAGTCTTTTCTCTAAGGCCTTGCACTTACTGCAAAAGGCCCACCCACGTTATGGAAGGTAACCAGTTTAACTCAAACTCTACTAATTTTAAGGTTAATTATAGCAACATTCAGACTGGTGTTTGATTATACAACTGGGTACCACAGCCTTGCCTAGTTGACATTTAACAAAATTAACCATCACAAGTAGCAGAACTCTAAAGCACAGGTGGGCAAACTATGGCCTCTAGGCTAAATCTGGTGAGTCACAAGCCTGCTTAGGATATAATCAACTTATATCCTAGAACTTGATTAAAGATGGTTTTTTACACTTTAAAATGATTGAAAAAGTCAAAGAAGAATAATATTTTATACCAAGTATAAGTATCATATATGAAATTCAAATTTCAGTGTGGCTAAATAAAGTTTTACTGGAACACAGCCACACTCATTCATTTACATGTTGTCTGTGCTTGGTTTCCTAGATGCAGAGTTGAGCGATTTTGACAGAGAGCATATGGTTCACAAAGTATTCAATATATACTATCTTATACTTTACAGATAAATTTTGTTTGAATCCTACTTTAAGAAAAGAAAATGATTTTATATGAGTAGAATTGAAATGAGAATATGAAGTAAAGTGAGACAATAATGGAGAAAAATAGTTCTCAAACTTTAGTGTTTATCAGAATTATTTAGATCACTTGTTAAACTACAGATGTCTGGCTTCCATTCTGAATTTGCAATTCTGTACATCTGTGATAGGATCCCAGAATTTGTACTTCTAACAAGTTGGAAGATGTTGCTGATGCTGCTAATCTAGAGGACATACTTTAACATCATGTTTAAGAAACTACATTTCTTAGCTGGACAGAAGAAAATAAACCTGTAAAGGAGTCAGGAAAACAGCTAAAAGAGAAAAATCAACACAGTATAAAAGACACTAATTTCCTGGCTGTCAAAAGTGCTAAACAATAAAAAAAACTGATGACTGAAAATAGCCTTTTGGCTTATGGAAAGAAAATCTCTGCTGGTCCTTCTTACTGATACTGTCCTAGCGTACTCTTGGCATATCATGGGAATACAACTGCTTTACATCATGTTACTGGAAACTGAATACAAGAAATCTGAAGTTAATATATCATACATACAAAATTATCATTATGTCACTAGGTAACCTTGTTATATTTGAGATAAACACATGCCATCTCATTAAATGACTAAATATATATATGTAATATTAAAAGAGGTGAAACAAATTAATAGGTATTAGAATTACTATTAGAAATAGGAAAAGCTTTGCAAAATTGACAAAAAATAAACATAACTAATGTTAAATCTGACAATCTTTTGGTGTTCTCTACCATTAATATATGATATTTAAATAACTTTTGAAACTAAATAAATAAAAGCAGAGCACTATTTAAAGCCTAAAATAAAACTTGTATGTTTCTAACATCCTCATAAATGAATTACTGCCAAAGAAATATTTTATCAAATTGCTGACGTTTTCCTAATGGTATGTGAGAGTGAAAAAAAATTCTAGCTATCCAAGAAAAAAGCTCAATTTCCTTTTATAGATCTTGTTTGCTTTGCTTTTTTAGCCATGTAAAAGAAATTGAACAGCCATCATAAAAATAAATTCTATTTTATTACATTTGAATACATTTTAGATATAAAACATGAAAGGTATTACAGTCTTTACTGAAAAATAAAATCTATTAATAGTTTTACTACAATGTTTTACCAGTTTTTCCCTTTCTGCATTATCTCGAAGGGACAAAATTTTCTAAATCACAACCAAAATGTATGTATCTCCATGTGTATGCCACATTAGCCATATCTTGAAGACTATTTGGTAGTTTATTTCTTTTCTGCTTGGAAGTTTCCCTATGAGTTAACTGATTAAAGGAGCATGCAAACAAGTGTTCTGTAAAGGCGAGCTACTGAAGTAGAAGATCAGCTTTCCCTAAATAATGTGCATATTCTTAGTTATTATGCTTCTCCTTTCTGTGGTTGCTTGGACAGACAAATGTATGTTTCGAGAATTATTTAACTCTTAGAGACTATGCTTGGAGTCTATTGTATGTTAGTTGGTTCACTTTTTAAAAACTTAGGATCTAAATAATTGCAGATAGGACCAGACTAAATTTTACCTTTTTAAATGAGTTTTTTCAATTCTAATTTATCAACTTTAATGGTCTCAAATTAGGCAACGTGTTTATTTCTTAGACATTAATATAGTAATGGCCTTTGAATAATCTCAACTTTTCTATTTGAATAATTGTTTTTCATTTTTAGTTAGATAATCAGTACAAAATATTTGAGGGATCACTGAGTGATTATTCTGTAACACCATGTAGTATCTGGGAGGATTTTGAGTAAATATTTGATTCAGTATAATATAAGGAAAACATACAGAATAATTTTGTAAAGAAAGACAAAATTACAATAAGAAACTCAATGACCAAAAAGAAAAATAAGGGGAAGGACAGTCTCAGAGATAGTAGCCTTAAAGGTGACTCATTTCTTCTCCTGCTCCTTTGCATGATCCTTCAGTTCTTCTGTGGAAATTGGACAAGTAAAGGGGATGTGATAGGACAGAAAAAAAAAAGATATTCAGGGTAATAGAGTGGGTTGGACAAAAATAGGAGAATAAGATCAAGCTAAATTGAACCTCAGAAGAAGAATGTTAAAGGATGAGTTTGGGAGTTGGACTCACTAGATTCAAATACCAGCTCCACCACTATGTGTTCTTGGGCAAATTATTTTTCGCTATGCCTTTTACTGTACCTACAAAAGTAACTGATTCCAGCAGCTGTTATAAAACCCTTAATGCAAATGTTTAGAAGAACACCTGGCAGTTAATAATAATCAAAACTTATTTTATTACTAAATTATTATCGTTTAGGGCTTTAAAATGCAGAATATAAAAAATAATGATTTTCTATAACACAACCAGTATGAGAATCTCTAAATTAGTTTGTGTCAATAACTCCAAAAATTTCTGTAAAAGTGACACTTTCTTAGAAACTTTTATATTTATAATTATAATAAAATTAATATCTAAATCTGTCTTTCTGAACACCCTCCAAATACCCCTATTTTATACTAATTTCTAACGTCTCAATAAAAAAACAACATATAAGTAAATGTAATTACAAACTCTACTAACCAACTGTAGTTTAAATGTTCCAAGCCCTATGTATTTGTTTAATTTTATGCTCTGAAGATGAGCTTTATGTAGTGTATTAGTCCTTCTCACACTACTATAAAGAAATACCCAAGACAGGACAATTTATAAAGGAAAGAGTTTTAATTGATTCACAGTTCTGCATTGCTGGGGAGGCCTCAGAAAACTTGCAGTCATGGCAGAAGGCACCTCTCCACAAGGCTGCAGGGGAGAGAATAAGTGCGGAGCAAAGTAGGAATCCATTTATGAAACCATTGGATCTCCTGAGAATTCACAATCATGAGAACAGGAAGTGGGAAGCCACTTTCATGATTCAATTATCTCCACCTGGTCACTCCCATGACATGTGGGCATTATGGGAACTACAATTCAATATGAAATTTGAGTGGGGACACAGCCAAACCACGTCATGTGGTATGAGGAAAAGATAACTAGTTGTCACTGAGTCATGCAGATAAATTTTGTATTACTGTGTTCTTTGCCTTTTTTCTGTTCTTTATATCTCATCCAAGCTTAATTTTTCTGACTTGAATTTCTTGTAATTTATTACAAAACATTTCAGTTTCTTTCCTGTATTACAGGCAGAAACCAAAGCTGTCTATTTTGAAAACATAGTTTATGGAAGCTCTTTGTTATAGCATCATTTTTATTCCAGATTTATATTCTAACATTTATTATTGTCTCTGTGTGTCAGGAGGTATATAAAGAATTGGCAAAAGCCTTCATTTTTCTTTTCAGATTAGTAGATTATGACAATATATAATTGGCTAGAAACATATTCTTTTCAAAAATGTAAAGCATAGATTTTTTTTATGTTTTTAAGTACAGAGAAATCATTTTACATATTATTTATTTTTACTATGAAGAGTATTATTTTCATAAATACCTCTTCTTTATAAAAGTACAAAATTGTGAAAAACACTATGTTTACCAGTTAGTGTTTAAGACTGAGTTGTCTATCAATAGTGGAATAGCTCTGGTCTAACAAAATTAAGTTTAACAAACCTAATATAAATATTTTTTCAGTGACTGTAAAACCTGGAGGATATTTTTTTGTTATTAAAAATCAGTTTTAAAAAAAAATCAGTTTTCTAGACACAATGCATTTTATCATAGCAAATTTTCCAAAATAATAAAAAGACAGTATCTTTCATAGAATAAAGTGATTTTAAAAGCAAAGGCAATAATTTTCTTATAAGGTATTAACAATGTTGTCATACCATCACATTTAATCTACTAGCAATTATGAATGATTATAGAATGTCACTAAATAAAAATGCAGGTAAAATGTAGTATCATATACAAAGCTTATAAGACGACTCTCTGTGCTGCAAATCTGCAAGCTTTAATGACTAAGCAGTTGCCATTTGTACAGTGCTTTTAGTTATTTCCACTTTTTAAAAAATACTGTAATTTAAGCCATTGAATTTTTAAAGTTACTTGATTTAAAAACATGAATGAAACAATTGCAATAATTTAACTATACAATTTATTTCCAGTTCATATTACCTGCTAATGGCTACATGCTATATAATATAGCTTTCTAACCAAAAGAAAAAGAGGAAACAAAAGGAAGACAAAGAAAGATAGGCAATGTAAGAGGGCAGCGATGGGGAGGGCAAGAAAAGGAGAATCTACAAATAACTAATACTAGAGCAAAGAAGGAAATGAAGAATCTACATGAATTTTGGGTTTCTTTAGCAAACTCCGGCATCTAAATAATAAATTATTAAAAGGTGCTGCTTAAACATTCCACTGACTGACAAAATGATAAATATTGCTGCATTTGAGTAAGGTACTAGAACATTAAAGAGTTGGGCACATGATCATTTGAGTAGATGGATGCAGGGAAAACAAATCTGTTTAAGAGCTCCATGTTCTGTATATTTCCTCCTTTTTTTCTATTCTATTTTCCTGCCTGTTGTGGACATGTGACTGCATTCTTAATTTCAAACTTCTGACTAAATTTCTGGAAAATGTTGTTTGTAATAGAAAAGTTTATTTCAGTTGCTTACAGACAATAACCTCCATAATATATAAATTGTTACTGCTGTGTTAATCATGTACATGAAGTATTGAGTAATGTATAAAGCATTTATTTCACTGTATTACTGGATGTTCATAAAACAGATTTTAGCCTTTTCCCTCTATTGATTGTTTTGCAGTAAAAAACATTTAGAAATATGTTGGTAATACATAGTAGATTAATTCAAAGTCCCTTACATCTATCACTTCATTCAAATTTTCCTTGGTTCTTTCACAAATGTAAATATTTTCATCATGATTATAGTGATATTTATGGGCAATGGTATTAATTTTCCTCAAACAGAGTAAAGAGGGTCACTGCATAGTAAAACTATACTGATTTCTTTCCTGGATATATCCTAATGGCTATGCTTGCTTCTTAAACTGGTTGAATCTCAAGGCTATTTTTAAAAATCTATTCAAAACCAGGGCTACTTTTTAAATGTATTCACTCAATAAGTATTTATAGAGCAGCTAATTTTTCCTTTAGGCACAGTTTTATATGATTGAGATGCAATGGTAAGCACAAATATCACTTGGTGCCGTAGAGACATTATAATCCAGTAGGATAGATAGATAATTAACTATGTGATTACAGTACATTCTAGCAAATATAAATACTATCATTCCTGTTACCAAATTGCTATCTTAATTTTCAGTCTGTTTTACTTGTACTTAATACAATACAATCTAAATTATCCCCCTTCTTCTTCAATAATGACTTCTTAATCAATTTGTTCTCTCATTGAACAAACACCTGTATGTCAGTTATTCATCTAGACATAAAAATAATAGCAATAAGAAAAGCAGACACAATCATTGTTCTTAAGTTACATTTTCCTAGTGAAACAGACAATAAGAACAGAAACAAAAACATAAATTAATTGAAATATTGAATTCTGTTATGATAAATAAAGCAACATTTTTAAAAAGTCATGCAGAGACAGGATGAAAGATGATACCTGAGCAGAAACTCAATGGAATAAGGAGTATCATGGAAATACCTGGAGGATGAGCTCTCCAGGAAGAGGGAACAGAAAGTGAAAGAAATTTGGCATGTTCTAGATACTGTAATAAGACCAAGCCAATGTAACTATGATTAAGTAAAAGAGACATACATATTTATTTGTTTCAGGATATTGATTGTCTAACTAGAGTTCTGTTAGGCATGTTTAAAAGTTGGATTTTAGAACAGGAAACTGTTATACAGTTTGAGAGCAGGCTAACATGATCCAATTTAGTTTTTTAAAGATAATTCTGGTCCCTTTATAAAATATTTGTATAGAGAAATAAAAATGGAAGCAAGAAGACCAGTTAAGCGGTAGTTTATGCAATAGAAATGGGTGTGATGAAAAATGATCAAATTTGGAATGTATGTTGAATATAGAGCCTATATATCTTGTAAAAGTTGTTTATGGGATTTAGGTATAGAAAAGAGTAGTGACTTCCAGGGTTTCTGCCTGAGCAACTGAATAAATAGTGGTTCCTTTTATGGAAATGGGAAAGAGTAAGTGAAGAGCAGGTTTTGTAGCACAAAACCTTGCAAATTGGACCTGTCAAATTTATGATGCCTTTTAGACATCCAAATGAAGCAGCGGGAAGGCAGTCGAATATGTGTCAGCAGCTGAAAGCATGTTCGTTCTGAAGATGTTTTGGCAATATTAACGTGGGTGATATAAAAATTATTTACAGTTATAAAACTGGGTGTGGATTGAGCAGATATTGGGTATGGATAAAGATGAGCATAAATAATACCCAGAATATTTCAAGAATTATGAGTCTGCTCTAGAAGTTAAGTGAACAAAATATTCCAGGAAAGAAAACTTGATAATTTTAGAGGCTGAGCAAGAAGACGACTAATAACTGACTATTGCATTTCTTAGTCAATACTGGTCAGCACTGTTAACAAACTTGACAGAAGAAGCATGATTGGAGTGGCTTAAGGAAAGCTTATGAGTTGAGAAACGGAGCACTTATTGTACAAAACAATTTTTTAAAAATGTTCTGCATAATGATGTAGACAGTGAAGTGGTAACTGGAGTGAGCTGAGAGATCCAAGAATGGTCAGTTTAGGATGGAGGATATGACCATGTGTTTGTATACTGATGAGAATGACTAATAGAGAGGACAGCATTGATGATGTTGTGGAGACAAGAGCTTATTTCTTGGAGAAAAAATAATGACCAATAAACAGATGTGAGTAATGACAGGGTGGCTAGACTAGATAAAGGCAATGATTGCTAGGCAATGCTAGGAGCTCACTTTAAATTTGTGAGACTAAATGCGAAGTGATTCAATTAGGGTGGAATTTAATTACATTTTGGAGCTTATTCGCTTACTTATGGTCGGAGTTATAGGTAGAGTAGAGGTAAAGTCGTTGACAATGATGAAAAAAAATTAGAAAGGAATTTGAGGAATCATTTGCTTGGGACATTCCAGAAACCAAGGGATTAGTTGGCTAAACTGTACACAGTTTCTACTTCCAGTTATTGGTCTGAGACACAGGCTAATCTTAGTATAGGGGAAGGGACCCCTTTTAAATTTATCTACCTATGGCAAATGCCTTTGTTCACACACACAGAGGGACCTTTTAAAATAATTTGTGCTAGTGGGCTCTGGTTTGAAATGACAAAACCTAAAGGTTAGGGTGTTAAAGTTCCAATTAATAAGGACTGACAGGAAGGTAGGTGCATGACCACAACACAAAAGTGCAGTAGTCCTCCTTTATCCATAGTTTTACTTTCCATAGTTTTAGTTACCCACAGTAAACTGAGGTCTGAAAATATTAAGCAGAAAATTCTAGAAATAATTCGTGTTTTAAATTTCTTGTTGTTCTTGGTAGGATGCAAGTGATAAAGTGTGCTGTACCACTTCTTCCCAGCATGTCAGTCATCCCTTAGTCAAGTGTATCCATGCTGTCTACGTTACTTGCTCCTGAGTCACTTAGTAGCTGTCTTGGTTATCAGACAAACTGTCATGGTAGCTCATCAAGTGGGCACTTTATTGTCTCACACCACCACAAGAAGGAAAGGTGAGTACAGTATAATACAGTGTTTTGAGAGAGAAAGATTGTTACAGGTAGTTAGACAGGCATGAGAGGGACAGAAAGGGCTCTCCTCTGACCGTTAGAAATGTCAGATGATGGTTTGACAATGATCACATTGCCTTTCTAAAAGTGATAAATTTGCAGCCTGTGCCAAGGAGAAGCCATTTTCTGATGGTCCACGCCTGTTGCATTAAAGTGTTCATTGAATGCAAATTCCAGGGAGAAGCAACTTCCCAGGCATGTGCATTAAGAGAAAAAATGGTGGAGTATGATCTTCTGGGCCTACTCCACCAGAAATAGGAAGAAAGCCTCAGATGGGCATGTGTACAACTTCCTAAACACATTGTGTGTGCTCACCTCCCAAGGGTAAGGAGGGCACTGAGCATGAGGGCAGCCCACTCTAAGGAAAGAATCCTGGGGAAAAGGCGAGCCCGTAAAGTCCTAGGATCATGGTTAAACACTATATTTAACCTTCATGTGCCCACTTGGGTGTCTTCCAAGCATACTTTCCTTTCTTTCCTGTTTTTAACCCTTTTTAAATAAACTTCCACTCCTTCTCTGAAACTTGCCTTGGTCTCTCTTTTTCTGCCTTATGCTCCTCAGTCAAATTCTTTCTTCTGAGGAAGGAAGAATTGAAGTTGCTACAGATACAGCATATCTGCTGCCAGTAACTCGATTGCCTTCCACTGGTAGGAAGATCACATTTGCATAACTTTTATTATAACATATTGTTATAATTCTTCAATTTTATTAGTTATTATTGTTAATATCCCTTGACACATATCCCTTAGTAATATATTTCTTAATAATATATGTTACTGTGTATAATTTATAAATCAAACTTTATCAGAGGTAAGCATATACAGAAAAAAATACTGCATTTAAGGTTTAGTACTTTATGAAGCTTCAAGCATCCACTATCTACTGGGGGTCTTGGAATTTGTCCCCCAAAGATAAGGGGAAACTATTAGGAAGTACATTCTACTGGCATATGTTTCAAAAGTATTGAGATTTTAGAAAGAAAAGGGAATAACTATGGCCTGAAAGCAGTTATAGGAAGCAAGGAAGACTCCTCTCTGTAAGCAGGAGTTGTAAACTCATCCACACTTTGACAGGGCTACCAGATAAGCAATATATTGAAGTAACAGAAGATTAAAATTAGATTAAGAAGATGAAAATGTCTTTTCAAAGATGAGTTTGTGTCCTGGCTTTACCACTAAATGTATGTTATCTCCTAGTTATTCAGGTTCTTTGTGCCTTGTTTCTTCATCTCTAATGTGGGAATGATAATATCATCTAAATTGTTAAATTGCAGTGAAGATTTAAAAATATACACAAAGGACATAAAACATTTTCTAACATATAGTGTTAGTGGTGGCAAATATCTGAGTTCACGGCACAAAATTTGTTACTGGTGGTAGAGATCCGAGGTACCAGCAGTGAATCTGTACAGGTGGGCAGCAACTTCAATTCTTGATTCCTCAGAAGAAAGAATTTGACTGAGGGGCATAAGGCAGAAAAAGAGAGACCAAGGCAAGATTCAGAGCAGGAATGGAAGTTTATTTGGAAAGACTTTAGAACAGGAAAGAAAGAAAATTTCAGTTGGAAGAGACCCAAGCAAGCACCTGAAGGTCAAGTGTGACATTTAACCATGATCCCAGGTCTATAGACTCACCTCTTTCCCATGATTCTTCCCTTAGGGTGGACTGCCCACATGCACAGTGCCCTCTTTACCCTTGGGAGGTGGGCATGTACAGTGTGTTTAGGAAGTTGTACACATACTCATCTGAGGCTTGCTTTCTTTTTTTTTGTAGCGTGCCCCCAGAACGTCATACTTTACCATTTTGTCTCTTAATGTGCATCCCAGGAAGTTGCTTCTCCCTGGCACCTGCATTTAATTAACACTTTAGTGCAACAGGTGTGGACCATCAGGAAATGGCCTCTCCCTGGCACCAGCTCCCAATGTATCACTTTTAGAGATGCAATGTGGTAACTGTTGAACCATCATCCAACATTCCTAGTGGATGGGGGATTGGCCCCTCCAGCCCCACTTGTGCCTGCCTAACTACCTATAACGATAGTAGACACTAAAATATGAGTTATTATTATTTATTGTATAGTCTTGAGTGTGTTGTTGGTGGTTATGGTGGGGAAATAAACACCTCAAAAGGCAATCCTCAATCATATGGATGAGAACTACTAAATTAGCTCCCGATATTTCATCCTCAAACAGACATTTATGGCAGGGAATTTTTTATTATTCTCAGTGATTCCAGCTAAAACCTCAATAGTGCTTTCTGATGCTGTTTTCTTCTTTTCCTGTCTCACTTTCTCTACTCCCAAATCCTGCTTTATAAAAACACTTGAGATAAATAACTTACAGCTATGTCCTTGACTCAAGTTCTGCTTTGGGGAACACCCAGAATGCTAAGAAATTAAAGCCAGAAGTGTATCTAGTAAGCAATGATTCAGAATGAGATGTGAAACTAAGTGGCTGTGCAAGATAAAGATATCTTAAAGCAGAACTGCTTATCAATGTTATCTATGGTGATTTGTGGAAATCTGATACTGACTCAGACCAAGATAAGTATGAGATAGACCAGCTAGCAATTTATAATTTGTTATTTAATGTTTGAAACTCCCTTGGCAGCACCCAGAACCACCTTATTTATGTTGCTTAAGGATGTCTAGATTGATGAGTCACACCTGGTAAAATCCATTAGCATCTGGCTTGGATGTTCAATACAGCATAAAACACTCTTCCAGAAACTTTTGCCCTAGCTCATCTAAAACTAAGATTTCTTGATATGTCTTGATAGTTCACAGTCTGGAGTCAAAAAGCATCCTCTGTGACTACAAAAAGACTCTGGAGAGCTGTGCCTGGACATTTCTGAATACACCTTGTCCCCATGTGCTTATCTATATTTTATTTCTAGTGCTCTGTATAAAATCATTTAATTTCGCTAAATCTTGTATGAGTATCTTTTGTGAAAATTAGTGAGTCCTTTTATTTAATCCAACCTGTTTAATCCTATTTCATTTATACCATTCCACGCCATTCCATTTTATTCATTGCAGTCTCTCATCATCAAAATATAACAAAGAACCCATTCCTAATGCTAAGTGGTATGCTCTGATATCACTATTAAGAAGACTCATCTGAGCTGGTTTGCGATAAGATACTGGTAATGTGGAAGCACTGTTATTCAGGAGTTGTAGCATTCTATTGTGATTGGTCTGATATATTACTGCACCATAGTAAAATCTGATGATAGTAAGTTTATGACAGAACTTCTGAATGTTTTCAGTTCCACTAATTCATAAGGTCTAGTGGGTATAGTAGCAACTTATCATACAATAGAAAAAATCCATTTTGGATCAAGTCCTGGCATATCCAGTGGATGTAAGTTAGTTTGACAAACTGGTGACCCAGTCTCTCATGTTACCTACTTCTGTTATTCTAACGCCTCTCTTTCAGCTTACAACTGTATGAATCAAGATTTTAATGGGTTATCATTGGAAAGTCCTGGGTGAGATTTGCATATTTTGTTGACATTTAAGTGTATGATTAAATAAAAACTGACTGAGATTATCCCTTGGGGGGAAAAAAAAAGAATGTTGGCTGATGACCAAGAAAAATTGGGGGCCTATTTCACAAATTGTTTAGCTTGTTGTGCTGGTGTTAGCTAAGGATGGATTGTTACTTCATTGAGCAGACCTGTGAGAAGTAAGTATGCTTGGACATATACTTTGAATGAGAGAGAAGTGGCCTGAAATAACTAATAGTGTAATTAATAGTGCACTTCAATTAATTAATAGAAGTAATTAATGGTGATATCAGACTATACATAGACTAATGGTAGTGCTGAATCGACATGTTGGCTCAGGGCCCTGGAAACCAAAATTGGAAGATTAGAGGCAAGACATCTGGAGAAGTGGCATGTTGATGGAATTTATGTGAATGGTTATACAGTGAAATAATCTTTGTGTTTTACATTGAATGTCCACGTAGTGCAGAGAAGACACTAAAAAACCAGGTGCACATGATGACTTACCCAGTAGGTGTCACTGAGTCTGTCCTTGGCTTCTCCAGTGCTTGTGCAGTGAGTTCATGAGTACAATAATCATGATGGCAGAGATGAAAATTATGCAGGATCACAACAGCATTTTCTTCCTTACAAGGTCAGTTGAGCTGCTACATTACTGGCAGTGAGAACTTGTTATCAGATAAATAACTTGAGTAAGAATTTAATTATATCAGATACCTTCTACCCTTCTACGCCTGTGAACTGCAGCAAACACATGTGTCCTGAATTACACTACTTTGTCCTATCTCTGATTTTATCTGCAGTTATGGTTGATAGTTCTGACTTGTGGTACAACACGTACCTTATTGTCTATTGCATATCTCCACTATTCTACTTCGGGACTACATCTGCTTCAGGATCATTCCTGACAACAAAGGAATATGCAAAGCCCATGAACAGTGTGACATGAAAGTTTGCAGGTGTTAAAGTCCCTGAAGTCATGTGGGATGGGAGCTGGTGGACAAATGCACACCCTGTCAAACTCTGGAGGCTCATTTCTGAGAGGCAGTCTCCAAGTTTTCCAGAGATTGTGGTGAAAATGGAAACCTTGGTTCCTATAGCATTGTCATTTTGACTTTTTCTCCTTTCCCTTTCTTCATTCTTGCTTTCTGGGGTCACCTCCCAAATAAGTCTCCTGGCACTGATTTCATCAAATGCAAATTAAGATATGGGTGAGGGAGAATGAGTACCTAGTGTCATTATTTCTTTTTTTCCAACTATATCCTTCAGTCATTCCCCAGTGCCTTCACAATAATTCCTAAAAATTTGCTTATGTGAATTATAGAGCCCTGAATGAAATTCCCAAGATTTTGATGAGACTTCTGGAGATGGGAAATAAAACCATCACTTCAAAGCTGTAAACAATTTCCTTTCTTTGAAAAATGTGGAGAGCTTAAACTACCATTCCACTACATTTTTTGAGATTTTTTTTTCTGTTTTATTCTAGTATTCTGGGAGAGTATCAAGAATTATTCCTTCAATCTCAGATATATCGGGCAAATAAACAAACCATTATTTAGGATGAAAACTTTGAGATAGTAATGGAGATTTAAACTTCTAAGCTCAGTGTTCTTTCGATAACATAGATTGATGTTCATGACTTTTTGAGTCACAGCTTTGTCAATAAAAATTGTGTTACTCTCTTTGGGAGAAATGCTTCTTTTCCAGATATAGATTGTAACTGCACTGTGCTGCATGCTGATGTTTATTTGTGTGGATGTGAATGTTTTCATTTTTGAACAGTCACTGTGGCCAGAACTGAGATCCAGGGGACTGCAGACAAGATGTGTAGCTTGTTCTTTGTCATTAGCCAGAAAAACTACCATTAAAAGAACTAAGCTAGTTTTGTTGAAGCTCACCCTGGTTCAAAGATTAATCTCCTTTATATTTTAATAACTTTAATTGGTGTCTTAACCACCTGAGACGGAAACTTTGCATGCAATCCTTCTCTTATCCTAATCAAATGCAATCAACCTATCTATGTATCTTTTGATGCTTCCTCTAGTTTTTAAAAAACAGTTCCTTTCTATTTCCTCCCACTCCACTATTTTCTCCTTCCACTTAGTTTAAGCGTTTCTCAACTACCTTACTTACTATGCTTCTATTCTAATTGGTCTTCATAACTCTATTCTTGCTCTATCTGACATCCCCACACAGATTAAAATGTCAAGCTGTCAGGTGCCTGGATCAGTGTTGTCTGATAGAACTCCCAGCTGTGATGGATAGATTCTATATCTGTGACGTTCTATAGAATAGCTACTAGTCACCTGTGCCTCTTGGGTACTTGAAATGTAGCTAGTAAGATTAAATAATTGAATTTTAGTTTATCTAATTTCAATTAATCTAAATTTCAAGTTAAATAGAAACATATAACTGGGGCTACTATATTGAATAGTACAACTGAAAAATGTAGACTCCATGAAGAGATTCTTTCTTAGTCATTGGAGACTGACTATTCTGAGTTGCTCCTAAAATTGCATGACCACATTGCTTTATTGTATTTAATTGCTTAACTCACCCTGCTAAGTTATAGCTTCTTGAGGTCAAGGTCATATCCTGAGTACAGCAATAACCATAATCTCAATAAATGTAAGTGGCTAGAATGACCATCCACCTGCTCTATGTTTCTGCTTTAGTCATAGAAAAGTTTCCACCAGTAGTTCTGCCATCTTAAAAATCACTGGAAGAACACCACTTTCCCTTACTGCACCATTTACTTGCTATCCTTTATCGGGGAAGATTGTGGAGTCTGATTGCAGAAATTCTAACATTCACTGGGCCACATCATACATACTACTAATAGTATGTGGTTGGGCACAGTGGCTCATACCTGTAATCCCACCACTTTGGGAGGCCGAGGAGGGCAGATCACCTGTGGTGGGGAGCACAAGACCAGCCTGACCAACATGGAGAAAGCCTGTCTCTACTAAAAATACAAAATCAGCCAAGAGTGGTGGCACACGTCTATAATCCCAGCTACTTAGGAGGCTGAGGCAAAAGAATCGCTTGAACCCAGGAGGCAGAAGGTGGAGGTTGCAGTGAGCCAAGATTGCACCATTGTACTCCATCCTAGGCAACAAGAGGGAAACTCCATCTCAGGAAAAAAAAAAAAGTATGTGGTGTTACTTTGCCTCAAATGTTGGTAACCAAGAAATAGAAGCAGTCTTTTAGAAAAATCCTTGGGGACTAGTGACTGACTCTTCTATTTTCTATCTGGGTTAGAGTGGAGGGAGCAGAAAAGATAAGGCTCCAATTTGCTCCCCAATTCAAGCTGCTTCCTGAATTCAGTAATACCAAGGAATTCTATACTTTAGGGCTCATAAGTGCTTTATTTAATTATGATTTGACTCCCATTGATTTCTTATATCTTGTCTCAATTGGTTAAACCTAGAAGGAAAAATTAATTTGTGTTTGGTATTTTATGTTCTCCAAGATTAATAATTGCTAACATTTAATTTCAGACTTACTCTGTGTCATAAAACGTTGGATACTTTATCCCTTTTTACATTCAAATGATGTATATTGATGCCTATCCTGCCTGCTCTATGCTAGGTAATAGAGACACAGCAGGCAGCAAACCAAACCTGTTTTCTGCTTTTATGGAGCTTAATATTACAGAGGTAAAGACAGGTAACAAACTTACAATAAAATAGGCAAACAAAATAAATACATATTCGTAAGGTGTTTTGAAGAAAATAAAGTGCTATGATGAAAAATGATAGAGTGTGGCAAGATACTTTTAGACAGGTTTAGTGGGTAATCCCAGAAGACCTTTAATCAGAGACCTTAAAAATAAGAATAACAAGCTATTCGAAGTTCTGGGAGAGGAATGTTCCCCACTACATAAAACAGCAGATCCAGTAATCCTCAGTTAGATAGTAGCGTGAAAATCCATGTGACAGGAACATGGAGAGTAGGGGGCAAGTGACAGTCTGGAGTAAATTTATTATCGCCCATATTGCAGATGAGGAAGCTGAGCATAGAGGTGTAAACTGACTTGCCAAAGTCACACAGCTGGTAAGTGGCAGAGACAACATTTGAACCACATCTATAGGACTCAGAGCCCATGATATAGGTAGTGAGTATCTAACATAAAAGTTTCCTAAATGAATGAAAAGATAAGTAAATAAGTGTTTGAAAAGAAGTCTATATAGATTATTAAAACTGGTCTGGTCAGAGAAATTATCAGTGCTAGTCTTATAATAGGAATTTTATTTAAGGAAAAAGATCTTGTTATTTAGATCCAGTGAAGTAATACAGGGTTATAACGCTATTGAGGATAAGCTTTGTAGATATATAGATTTGACACCATTCGATTTTGACACCCATTTAATATAGTAGTTAAATGACATCTTTCGATTGTAAAAATTGCTTTCTAAGATAATATCATTGCTTTAGCTATATAGTAGAATTAGTTTAGTGTTTAAGATAGTTTTCCATTTAGTTCATGAAAAAAATATATAAGGTTATGCTATCTCTAGGTTTCGGTGTATTATTATTATCAATATCTTTTACTATCTGTAACTATTATGATCAAAATCTTTGATCTACTGGACAAGAGCTACAATGAAGTTAATCTCTCAGGAGTAATATCTCAGGAAGATTCTCCAGGACTTACATTAAACCTTGAGAAAATAAGTCAAAGCAGTAGGAGAATCTTATTACAAATTGTTTGCTTACAGGTATCGGATGTAACTGGCTAGAGTACATCCAAAGATTACTTTAAGCCAATGATTTGTAACATTTTATTGGCAAATAGCCCTTTGTGAATTTAATGAAGGCTGTGAGTCCTCTCCTTCCAAAATATACATACACAAATTATGAAGATTTACACGGATATTCAGTTCCCTAAGGCTATCATCCATGGATGTAGATGTTTGTTAAACAAATTTAATAATGCCAGCTTTAATGCCTTAGATTCTAGGTCATTTCTCTAGAAATATCTCTGTAAAACTGCCATATATATTTTAATTATTTCATTTATTCTCTGTTTTCTGAGTTTCATATATAGGCTTTTTGAGTTTCATATACTTTCATTTTATACATCTTTCTCTTTTTTCACATTACATATAGTCTTATGTTAAAGTCTAAAAACATGTTTATGTATGTGTATATATGCATGTGTTTACATGTGTACATATACATGTAGTATATACACATATCTAAAATGCTTTATTGATTTTCAGTCTTATATCTAGGTCCCAGCTTTTTCCTTAGCCCCTCAGAAAGGATGCACTGTTGTGGTGGACTTACTTTCTCTGAGATACTTACTCTATCAGTAGTTCCTTGTTACATGTCTCTGTTCTTTCATACAAGCGTCATTGTCCCTTTTCTCCTTTACCCAAGTCTATAGGCTTAAAATATTTGCATGTTTATATAACTTCCATATCAAATGGCACATTCACCAAAATGATAAGGATAATAAATTCAACATCATGGTTCAATTATTACATAATATTTTATTTTTGATTTAAAATATTTTTAAGGCCATATTTCTTCATATCAGAAATTAATGAAACACAATTCATGTTCCAAAGTGGGTACATTTAATTAGCTAGTTTTATATTTTTTTAGGGCCCGTTCAACTCCATCCAGATTCATCATAATTGTGCTATTGCTCTAGTCTCCAGGAAAATCAGGCATGAATATGGATGAACTGTTATGCAAATATATGGCATTGAAACAGATGCAACTCCCAGTGGATTTCCTTTTATCGGTGTTTCCCCAGAGTGACACTGATTGAGAAAATATAACATTCTTATAGTCAATTTGAGAAGTGTTCACATGGATGACACTCCACTCTTACAGTGCCCTTGTAGTAGTAGCAATAATTGTCATAAGCTACAAGGATTTTGTGGCCAAACACTTGGGGAATCATTGAACTAAACTTACTTGAGACTTGTATTTCTAGGATTTTTTGTGATGCTCTAAAAGTGGGTGAAATTAGAGGGTTTTCAAGCCACTTTGATTTTGGAACAATTTTTCTTAAAGAACAAGGAAACCGTCTTCTAAAAGAGTAAGAATATTTATTTTTTTCATAGAGAGGAACTTTCTTCTGCATTATGGATATTCAGGACCATGTGCTTTAACAGGCTGTGAAGGGAAAACTCATAACTTAAACATGGGGAATATGTAGCAAATTTCAGGACCTGGGCTTAACTACATAATCAGAACATAATTTTTCATTTCTTCCAGAGCATCAGCCAAGCAAAGGACTGAGAAATCTGCAACCCACTTGTCCAGAAAAAAAACCTTACGCTTCACATTTGTGATATATTTTCTTTTATAATGAATATAAAATTTTATTTTTTTGTATTTGCAGAGCATGGGACGATTGAAATCCAGTTGTTTTGTCTGACCTCCATATCTAATATGGTTAGTGCTGTTACTACTCTACGGAACATGCAATAAATCATTTTCATTTATTCTTATATAAAAGTGGAAACCCTTCAAGCGTTATCCTTTAAAATGTCTACAAAAAAGTTTTTTAAATTTTAATCTTCAGCATAATTCATGGAAATTTATTTGCTGACATGGCTCAGAGCACCTTATCTATAGGCTATATCTTTATTTGGACAATCAGTTAACCATATGCTTTCTAGCTTCTACTTTCATGATAAAAATATACTAATTGGCAAAATTTTGAATAAAAACATGTTGTTTAATGCGTATAATATATTTCTTAGTGTTATATAATTTGTTTTAAATTCCCATTATAAAAATGATTAAAATAATGTATTATCAAGCAAGAGTGTCTGTTTGGTTCTGGGTGATATATTTAATTTTCTAGGCTGTTTCCCACTCAGTAGTATCTTCCTTTTTTTCTTGTTTTTGTACATTTGAGCATAATATATCTGAGAAAATATTCAACATGAAATTAAAAAAAAATTATAAGTTTTAGTGTAGTTGAGGTTAAAGAAAATTTAAAATACAAAGTTTAGATATCTGCTTTTGTTTATTACATGTAAAGTAATATCTTTTACTGGCTAGGAAGTATGGAAGGAGATACAAGTTGTTTTCAAGGTACGAAGCTCAGTTTGCGTATTCTACTTTTAAAATACCTACAGTACAGCCAATAAGAGATGTTTAGTAAAAAGTTATATATAAGAAGCTATATGTTATAGAAAAGACCAGGAATGGGGATTTAGTATGCAATACCTTATTGAATACTATTTATTAAAATTGAAGACTTACTGGTTGATATGCAATACCTTATTTAATACTATTTATTAAAATTGAAGACTTACTGGTTTCAATTTCCTAGGGAAAGCATATGGCATGAGATGAAAAAGAATATTAAATATAAAATCTTTATTATATAAGCATTTGAAAGGAAGGCAGAATAATATTTTTTAAGTGGAAAAGACTGAGAATAAATAACCAGAAAAGTAGGCAAATCGGTAAGTGGGTTGTTGGATGCCAAGAAAAGGTAGTTGAGGAAAGAAGGTCAGTACAGTATGTCATCAAGCCAAAGGGCCACAGATGAGACAATTTGAGCCTTTGCTCACTTTTAAATAATGATAGCACAGACATACAAACTCACCAATCAACTTGTACTTTCTCTATATAAACTCTATCTCAGCATAATTAAGTAATTGATGAGGGAAAAAGAGTCTTTATAAAGATAGTGTGGCAATTAAATGAAAATGAATAGTGAAAAATCAGCATTGTGAAATTATTAATGAATAATGATTTGGCAATGATCATCAATTACCCTTAACACCACAGGAAGTCAGCTTGACTTTAAGTGTGGCCTGATGGAAATATACAAAACTACCTATGATGTATTCTTAAAAACTCAGTCCTGAATCTGATTGAAACTGTAAACCTGACTACTAATTTACCAGAAATAAAGGGAACATAAAAGGATGTTAAAAGACTAAACAGTAAAGTAACTGACAAAATTTGGGGCATTTTCAAAACCAAAAATAGAAAGAAGAAAAAGGGCAAACAGAAGGAAGGAAGAAAGATTATAAACTATCAGAGATTTTATTTGAACACTAATACAAAAAGCTGTGAAAAAAAAAAAAAGCTGTATAATAAACCAGGGGAATGCTGATTGGATATCTGAAGAAAATTTTAAAATATTGTACATTTTTAGGTAGTGTAATGGTACTATAATTAGTTTTTAAATAATCTTTCTACTTTAGAGATACACACTGAAATACTTATTTATGAAATAATTAGATACCTGCATGTTTTTTAGCTCACCTTGGAGAGGAGACAGTTGGTAGAGTTGTGAACAAAACAAGATTGGCATTGAGTTGACAATTGTTGAAGCTGGCTTTCATGTACAAGGATATTTATTAAAACTTTATTGAGTTTTATATGTGTTTAAAATGTTCAATAACATTACATTAGAGCAAAATAGAATAAGAGAAAAGATTGCAGTGAAATAAATGAGGAGAGATAAAAAGTGAAGGTAACTCTTTTATGTTTTGACAGTGAAGAAATGATAGAGTAGGGTGTATAAAAATAACATTTACTAAAGAATTATTATGTCCTGGATACTATTTTCACATTCTCTATGAATATATTCTTAGATTTTTGCCAGTTATGTTCTCATTTAATAGACAGGATACCTGAGGGCTAAGTGTCTAAGCGACTTGCCTGCATCCACACAATTACTAAGTGGCTGGCAGAGCAGAATTTGGCATGCTGGCCCCAGAGAACCAGGATGCCGTACTCTCTCACGATGACACAGAGGATAAGGTGAAGGGAATCAAGGAGACTGATTACTGCAGATATTCAAGAATAGGAATAACTAATGGAATAAATTCCAAAGCAAGAAAGAGGGCATCATCTGGAACTCAGAAGGAGAAGGGTTATTTGAAAGAACAACTGAGATATAGTACTGAATGACATGATCTAAGGAACGTCATTTAGCATTGCATGTCTTCTTTTCTACATTTGTTCAAAACCAAAATAGAATAAATCTCAGTTAAAGAACTGTCATTAGAATTAAATGAAAATATTTTTCAAAAAAAAAAGTATTAAATGAAAATATATGTGAGAGTATCCAATACATTATTTGAAAAGATATGGGCCTTTAAAAAATATTTGTATTACTGTTATTAAATCTCACCATTTGCACTGTATGTCTTAGTAACTAGGTTACAGGAACAGGTTTGTAAGTCTTGGGGCTGTTAACGACTGTCAACTGACTAGATCGGTGATTTTAATTGTCAGCACTATTGAACTTGCTTATTTTCCTCATTCATATAAAGAAGACAATAATCCTGGTCCTTTTTCAGAATCCCTTAAAAATGAAATCAGAAGATGTTTGAAAAAATGTTACGAATTTTATGAACTTCTTCCAAAGTCTCAATATCCAAACAAACAGAACTAAGATAAAATACAATAGTTGTTAGTCCAGGTTGTTTTTATTTTTTAAGGAGGAGAAACCTTCTTGCTTGATATTATTTCTGCATTTGTATAGATATCAATTTTTGTCTTCTCAAAGCCCATCAGCCCTTATTGCCAAAAACATCATCTCATCTCTAGCATCAAAGACATGATGAAAGATGTCTGTATAACATGGAAATTCTTGGCAAGCCCACTATATATTTTCTAGGATATTCACTATCTAATACTCAGCTGCTGTGCTATTATATCAAGGTAATTAGAATGCACAATGGCTCCGGCATATAAAAGATCCTCATACTTGCCTGTTGACTTATTCTTGCAGAATAGTCCAAGAACTAATTTTAAACTGTCAGTGTATTTTTCCCCACTTAATCTATAATATTGTCTAATCTCAAATATATAGTCACAGCTTGGAATATTTTATTTGAGAGCCTTAAGGTATAAATTTATTTAGAAACAAGGAGTTCATCTTGAAGCTACATTTTCACTGGAGGCAGAATTTTATTTATTTATTTTTTTCTTCTGGAGCCTAAGAGACAGCTAGTGAAAATTATGTAGGAACAGAATGGACTAACTATAGTCTTTCCTATAAACTTTGTGTGATTACTTTTTGGAAGTCCCAAGTTTTTTGTGAGAGTCTGTGAAAATTTTTTAAGTGACCTACCCAAAAAATGGGGCTCACTTCCAATTCTATAACATTTACAATTACATAAATAGATAGTTCCAGATCTGTTCAGCCCCCATAATAGAAAATATCAGTTTTTCTTTTTTCTTTTTTTTTTTTTGTACAGACCAATGCTAAATCTGTAAAGATTTATAAAGCTCACTCACAAACAGACCATATCATAGTTATTTGGTTAGAATCTCTTCTGTTGCATGCAGACATCTGATTTTACTTTATCAGGCTTTTCTCCAATAAAACAGAATTTGGGGACTTAAGTCTATTAAATGTACTCACTGGTGAAGAAAAGATAATGGTATACTTTCCTCCACTTTACGTTCTCATATTAATTTAAAATCATAAATTATTTTTTCTTAGAAGGTAGTGTGACAAAAAAAAGGTGTAAGCAGACAATCTGAGGAAGAGATATAAATCAAGCCCAGAGGTAGATTTATGTATACCAGCAAACATAGCAATAGGTGGACATAATGTGCAATTCTAGAGAACAAAGAGCCCAATCAAGGATATCATTCTTCAACACTTTAAGGTAGATAGGTCTCTGACTCTCACTTAGAGGCTAGAATCTGAGAAGGCTCTTTTATATATATTTCCTAAAACAGATACTCTTCAATGGATTTAGAACCTGTAAACCACATCAGAGCTGAAACTTAACTTCTCAGTTACAGCAAAGAGATCATGTTCTCCTAATGGAGAGATTATCCCATACTGTGAACTTGAAAGTATTAATAGCTCATACCGGCTGTCCCTGTGGTGAGATCATATTTGCATTGCTAAATAAAGAAACCTGGTGCTTTTGGTCAAAGATACCGACTTATTTACTTTTTTATTTTTTTTTTTGAGTGTATGAGTTTTAAAAATTGATTGATTGCTTGCATGTCTTACACAAATAAATGGATGAAAATGCTTGTTGCTCATGATAAAGGTTTCTTAGAATGGTTTGAGACATTTATCATGTTAACCAATACTATGACCCACATAAATAATATTAAAGTACATATTTTAGAAAGAAGGGAAAGTAAAAAATAAAATCATAATCTCCTAGCTGCCTTTTAAATTTATCTATAAATTATGAAATACATTTATAGATAAATACTTAGAGCTCTATTTAGGTGGAGATATGATTTGGATCTGTGTCCCTGCCCAAATCTCATGTTGAAAGGTAATCCCCAATGCTGGAGGTAGGGACTGGTGGGAGGTGATTGGATCATGGGGGTGATTTCTCACAGTTTAACACCATCCCTACTTGGTGCTGCCCTCGTGGTGGTATTGAGTTCTCCTGATATCTGGTTGTTTAAAATTGTGTGGCACCTCCCCACAGCCTTGCTCCTGCTCCTGCCATCTAGGTTCTGCCTGCTTTCCCTTCACCTTCCGCTAAGACTGAGCTTCCTGAGGCCTCCCCAGAAGGCAACTAGATGCCAGCTTCATTCTTCCTGTATAGCCTGGGAATATTTTTTTGTTAGGAGTAGTATAAGAAACCATGATTTTGAAAAACACAGCCAAATTTCTACTCGTCATCTAATTGAGGAAAGAGGCCTAGAACAAACTCTGAACACCTGCAAAAACTCTTTGAATTAATGTTATGCTAATTAAAATTGTTTATTCATGGTGAGTGTATTTTATCTTATGAAGTAACCTGCCACATAGAAATAATATTTAATTTTAAAAAGTCATTTTTTTCATTACTTAGAGACTCAACTTTAACATGAGATTTGGTGTTGAATTTTATTATCATAATCATAGTGCTAATTAATAGAAATTTTGCTTTTTGTTTAAAAAATCAATATCACAAAATTGTATAAGATTCTTAACCAATTTCTACTTTCTAGAAACATAAGATCACTTGGAAATGTCAAATTGAAAATCATCATCACATCACACATCTTAATATTTTTCATAATCAACATTTTTAAAAAGTAAAGAAAAAGTTGAAGAGAAAACAATTTATCATATATATCAGCATTTCTGCCAGCTTCATTCAACTTATTATTTTAACCTGCTAAATTAAAATAAAATTATATTTAGTATTTTATGTACAACTCGGCCTGATTTAAATACCTACTGTGGATTTTCATAAATACAAACTTATTTATTTTATGTTAGATGTAGCTACAACTTGGTAGCGAATCTCTTGTAGATGTCAAAGTCCTGTAAGTGAAATTCAGATATTATAGCTAGAAATAACCAACAAATGTTACTTGCAATTTCCTGAGCTTGTATTTTCAGACACTATGTCCTGTATTAGAAAAACATCCTGAATTAGATTGTGTTGCTACTCAGTGCCAGAATAACAAATAAGGAAAACTATTTTTGATTATCAAAAGTTTGGCTCATTCCAAAAGCTGAACATGTTAGAGGTGTAATCAGTCAGACCTTGGTTTCCACCCAAAATTTACACTTTGCTTGTTGTAAATGTGCAATTCATTTTTTTTTCCAGATGACTCTTAGTCCTTGTATCAATTAAACCAGAATGTTGGCATAAATGATTCTGGTATGATACTGTTATCTCAATAGCATGGGTGACAGTGTGGAATCAGAATGGTGTGATGGGAAGTTCATAGGTTTAGTCTCAAATAAATGTGGATTTCATCTAGCCTTTGAAGAGCAGTCAGGCCTTGGGCAAATTTTCGACAGCTTTAAGTTGTTTTTTCTTCATCATTAAAATGGAGTCAATAATATGTATCTCAAAGAGAAAAGTGGAAAATTCTAATACAGATTGGTGTATTCTCATTATATGCTAATGTTTTCACTAGCACTTCATCCCTTCTAACTGGTCATATAATCTTTACTTCTGAAGCAAAGCAGAGGCAAAAGATAATAGTCTACCTAGTGACAAAGAACTCAGAATTATTTACATAAAAATATATACTAAAATATTAAATAATATCATTTGTAATAGTTATTTTATACATGTGCAAAGGAATTGTGGATTATTTCCATAGGCATGTTGATGTCACATTTTGTGATATAAATGCAAACAACTACAAATATAATTCATTTCCTCGAATATAGTGCATTGTTTGCTGTGCGTTTTACAAAAAGAGGCCAATATGATACAGTAGTTACAGAAACAGAGGGAAGTGTTTGTACTAAATGACAGCTCTTTCTGTGATAATGCAACTCTACCACTCTATGCCATAAGCACATGTGTGGTGATGAGAAAGTCTTAGGCTGACGAGCTGATGTGGTCAGTAAAAGTCTTTTTTTCCCTAGATGTTTTGCATAGTTTTCTGTTTTTATTCCAAATAATATGTTACACGGTCACAAATCAACTTCTAATTAGGTTTTGACACAGTCATGCACCTATTCTACAATCTCAGTATCAATCTCCATATGCAAAAATTATTTGACTGCAGACTCCTGAATCCATTTTTGAAGAAAATGGATGCTGATGTATTTAAAATATTTAGTATAAGAAGTTGAAACATTTTTATTAGAAGTAACTGAAATCATTACACAAAGGATGTAAGTTTAAACTCTCGGGAGAGGGTCAAGCATGACAATCGGATTTAACTGTATTCAAAGGGTTTTTTATTTTCTGAAAAAATATAAAATTTCATATCTTACACTACAAAAAACATGTACACAAACAAAATGCACATAAAAGTTCAAATGAGAAAAAATACACAAACCCTAATCCTTCTTTGAATTAACTGTGAGGCAGGGATTTGAGATAGCCTGATGTATATCATAGAATAAGATATGCTATATAGCTGCTTCTGACATGACTGAAACTAAGAGATTTTGATAAAAATACTAACAAATGACTGAGTCTAAGTTTTCTCAGACTTTTATAAATGTAATTTACACACTTTTAAATAATTGACCATAAAACTATAGCAGTCTAAAGAATTATAGATATGGTGACCACTGAAACATCTCCTATTAATACAGCCCCCAGACTGAATAAACATGACATTTTGCTACCTTCAATTTTCCTCATTAACATTTAGAAGAAACAAACAACATTTGATGCTGATTATTATAAACAGATTTTTTTTTTCTTTTTAAAGAATTGGTGTCTTCTTCTAAGCAATAATTATGTGGTCATTCTGAACAAGAACATTCAATCATTTATGTGTGAAAAGACTTTCTCATAAATGAATAAGAAATGAAAAGAACGTTCTTATCTATTTCTCTTTTGATACATTACTATATAATTAACAGCATAATAGAGAAAAATATTCAATGTAACCAGCTGTGCTACAGAGTTGAAAAAATGACGACTTATTCTACTTACTAATGTCAAATAAAGCTAGCATTTTGATTCCATTTATTCATCATCATCATCATCATCATCAGGATGATCATCATATTGTACCTAATTTTTACTTACTTTGAAGTTAAACATGTGGCAGGACGTAAGCAAAGACAGTTTACTATCACACTTATCTTTCTTTTTTTCCTTATTTTTAGAAAGAACAAAATGAGAAAAGGACCTTATTCTACTATGTAATATAATACATCTAGTAAATTTCTAACACCTGACTCAAATAGTGTTTGTCATCCAATGCACCTTTATAGCCAAAAATGTTTTCCAAAGGTAAATATCTGTGCTTGTGCTTCTGAGAACCTACTTTACATAGCATAAATAATGGTGTTAAAAATATTTTACTTTACATAGAGATTAAGTAGCAGACATGCAAACACATAAGTGCTCAGATTATATTAATTTTCCATTTTAAACTTGAAACTGTGTCTTCACTTTTTCACGCTGGTCAAAACTCTTTTACAAACTGAATTAAGGATATTCTGTATTGTTTAGGCAACTCTGAAACCAGCAATGCTGGCCATACTTAAGTTTAGATAAAATATTGGAATATAATTTTTACAGTAATCTTGCAACCTTAGAATACTGACTTGGTGATTAAAACACAAGAAATAAAGGATCATGAGCATCACAATTTTTAAAAATGGGAAAATGAATTTCTTTACCTTTTTACATGGAAATACTACATTATAAAAAAAGCAACTGATTATATTAATAGTACACATGAGCAAATAACAAGATTGGAAACAAATAATGATTAGTCAAAATAGTAATTGAGTGACTTCAGATATCAGTCTGTTGAAAATTACTCCCAGTACTGATTTTCAAAGTCCAATACTGAGAAAAAGTCATGGCCCTTAAGATATTGCTACTGACAGTTACAAGAACATTATGTATTATTTGACAAACCTACTGTATGTGCTAAGATAGTCGTGTCTGTTCTTCATTTTTGGTAGTCTGGTGGGTGACAAAATTAATCAATAGAATAAGAAATTGCATAAACAAGCTTTATTAAACATTGCTCTTGATTATGGCCTCTCTACATTTCACTAGAGTTGCCTCCCCTCCTTGTTCCATTTCTCACATTTGCAGATGAGACTGGCACTTTCCAATTGGTGACATATCCAATAGGAAACAAATAGTTTAGAAAGGCATTCTTTCCTCTTTTATAGGGAGAGTACCTCTTGTTTGACAGTCTTTTTATTCCTTCTAAAGTCAAATTAACCTTCCTTAGAAATTCTCAACCAAATTGAGATGCAGAAGAAAACTATGTGGCTATTTAGCTTTCCTTTCAATTTACTTTCCAAAATGAACACCAAGACTGCAAAGAAGGCATATAAATTTGATCCAAATTAATTTATATTCTTCTTTTGTTAAAAAGAAAAAAACTATATTGTAACTTAAAGTTCTAGTCATTTAGATATACTCTACCCTGACCTCACAATTATCTTTGAGCATATAAAGTTGGAAAACAATGTAGAAAATATCTTTGTTATATCTAAGCAATTGTGGCAATTTCATCAGCTCTAAAGCACATGGTAATTTTCTTTTTGAATCAAGAAGGCTTTCATTTTGAAGTTTCTCAATTGTTACTTTATCACTTAGATTTGAATATTTCTATAAAATTCAATAAAGTGCAACACAATCTCTACTTGGTACAAAAGTAATTTGTTTCATTAATTTTCTGTTTATTGAAATGAACAAATGTTTCTTTAATAATGGTGATGCCCATTTATTTGTGATTTTATCAAGAAAATACTAAATTCACATCTCTGGAAAATTTACTAAACTAATAAATTATTTGTTTGCAGCACAGTTTGTATGGACCCATGGTATATAGCCCTTATTATTATGAAAAGTCATATCATTTGAAAATTGTTTAGGCTTTTGTTGTTGTTGTTATTGTTGTTTTGATGTTTCCTGGTTCTTTAGAAAAGAGGTATTTGCTTAAGTAAAGGCTGGGCAGAATAGGAAGTAGTTATTTCCCAAAAGTTTATTCTTATATGTACTAACATTCAAGTAAAACAAGTGCTTGGAAAAAAGAGTACCATTAATACAACATGGCTATCTTTGTGATGAATTTCATTAATTCAGTCTTCTCTGCTCTATGGTACTATTAACATTGATAATCATCAGTAGGCTGTATTTTATTTAAGTGCTCTGCTTTTGAATAATCACATGGCATTCCATGAGTTTTATAAAGTGTAATAATACAAAATGTTGATTATCTCAGGAACTAAATTTTGTATAATTTCTAATACACTGTATAATTTGTATCACAAGTATACGTCTTCCTCATTTATGGTATATAGAGCATACATAAAAGATATCTTATATTCCTTAATAAGTCCAATTACATAGTACCTTGGATTGGCTCATTAAAATAATCTCCATGCCATGTAACTGAATATAAAATGAAAGTAACAAATGAATAAACACCCATTAAAAAATAAAACTTGTCAATTCTTGAAATAAAATTCTGAAGGGAAAAAAGTGTATACAAATATATTTATGTGTGTGTATGTATATATATGTCTATATTTGTCATAATTCCATTGCTGCCTTAGAATCAAAATTTCTCGAACTGAGTCAAATAGGAATGGTTACAAAGGATCAACACTTAAGGGTAATTCTTCCTGCTATGTGCCTGGATTTAACAACATTAACAGAAGCCTGCAAGTTAAATCCTTCTACATCCTACTGAAAATGTGCCCTCTGGTGTCAGCTTTGCTTGACAAGATATTTTTTAGGACTCAGAAAGGTGAAATTTCTTACAGGGGTTCAAGATTAATGGCTAGAAGAACTGCATTGTCACAGGTATCACAAAGTGTTTTTAGAAAGCCAAAGGGGATTTAGTCTTATACACATTTCCTTTTAGTGAATAAAGAGATTAGCTTTTAGACACATGAGAGGAAAAGAGACACAAGCATGTGTTAAATTTTGTTTTACAGCTTCCCTATTTCTCCTATTCATACTACACTCTGGAACACTTGTTCCTATATGTTGCTAAAATTAAAACACTATTAGAAATGCAAGCAGAATGGTAACACACACATGTGCAAGCAAACACACACAGAACTTCATCTTAAATCAGTTCCTGGGTATATTGCAAATTATACAGTATATACACATTTATTACCTAATAATCTCTAGAAGAGCAACTAAAAGTAAATTTTATAACACAAAAAAATAAATATACACCCTGTATTGTACTTTTTCTTGATCAAGCAACATGTTTATACACTAGTTTCTATAACTTATCATTGCATAACAGCATTTTAAAATTACAAAAGAAGATATCTATTAAGAAATAATCTAATCATATTGCTCTTCAATACACTTTTGTAGACAATTAAGACTTGAAGTAAACATCAGTAAACTGTAGCTTTTGTTAGCTCACAAATGGCTATAAAACATTTCCTTTCAAGTAGATCCCTGGAAGTTTTGAAAGGGGTTGACTTAGTTCAGTCTATAAAGGTGCTATATATTTATATATTTCATGTACAAAATGTTGTAGAAGTAGTGGGAAGGATTTTGCAGTTGTAACTTAAGATGATGTTTAACCTCATGTCCCTTTTAAAGCAAGATATGTTTGCTTCATGAAAAATGAAGACTAAGGACTAAGAACTGGATATTTTAGTAAAACCATGATTACAAATTCTGTGGCTGAGTCAAATGTTTTCTAAGGTTAGAAATCACTGTTTTCCCTCCCCCCTCCTTTTTTTGTCAAAATAAATCTCAGGGTTGTTTACAAAGTGCAGAATCATTCACTTGAAGAAGTGACATTTACATGAAGTTACAACGGCACCATCCCGTTTACCAGCTGCACCTTCATTTCTTGAAGGCTGTTCATGATCTTCTTCTGGTGACCGACAAGAGTCACTCCAAGCCGTCTCAAATCCCTGCATGAAGAAAGCACACATTGGATGTATTGATTCAATTTGTAGCACACCTCAACATTTAACTTGGCAAAGGGGCAAACATACTGCAGACACTAGTTAGATTACAGTCCTAATTTAGACACAGAGTCTAATGTTTAAAAGTAGGCTCTAAAGTTATACCTCAGAAATCTGTTAGTAGTCAAAAAATATTTGTAATGAGGAATGATTTAATACATATTTGCTCTTGTTTGTGGACATCACTATTTTCATGGCGCAGAGTGGTGATAAATTTGCACATTCTTACTGATAAAGAGTTAACAGGTACGATTTCACAGAAAAGTTTTGAAAATGCAGATTTACAATATGCATAAGCACATTTTTTTTTGCTAAAAGAAGCTTAAAATAGATTTTTAATATTTTACAGCTAAGCAGTTGAAAAGTCATAAAATGACTCATTCTATACAGTCAGTTTATACAACAGATATCTTTAGGAGATAATCACCACTACATTGCTCTTATAACAATGTTTTATGTTATTTTCTACTTTATACTAAAAGTAACAGGACTTTTTTTCTTTACCAAATAGCATCTAAACTCTGCTGGCATTTAGAGCATGCTGAAGATTACATGCTTTCAGAAGACTTTTCATTCAAGATACTTCTGTGCATTTTTTTCAACAAGCTTGTTATTCAAAAGAAAATTATGAATATTTAGATTTCTAAACTAACAAGATATTACGGAGCTCAAGGTAAGTGACCATGGTTTTAAATGTTATTCTACAGGATATTTAGGAATCTTATTCCCCTAAAGTATGTATTTGTTATGTATGTTTGGCAAATAATAAGCCTTAATTATAGAAAAAATAAGCATTAACAATTCAAAATTCTAAAGATATTTGTCATGTTAGTTTTCTCTAGGTAACTACCTTCTTAAACACATTATGTGAAAAGTGGACTCTTTTTCCATTCAGTGTGTGTAATAATTTCAGATTTTATTAGAGTTCTATGGAATTAATGACATTAGACATTAGAATCATTACAGGTAAAAACTGAATTGTTTCACTTTTTCTTTGAATTCAAAGAAAACTCTTAACTATTGGGGAATAAAAATTAAAGGATGATGTAATATCTTAGTTTTCTTTTCCTTTTATGATTTCTTGATTTGTTATGAGAGTTTTAGAAAATGACAAGTAGCCACCAAAAAAAAAAGCTATTGATATTTGTGATGGAAACATATTTTTTTTTTTAGAATGTGGATGTTAAACAGTAAGCTTAAAAATTGTTACAACTAAAGGATACCAGATTAGAATATAAAAATAATAATATTGATAGAAATGGCATGGAGACAATCCTCAGGGAAACTCAAACATCAGTAAAAAGTAGCTTTTAAACCAAATCATTATTATTAATAATGAAATACACTATAAAATAGCTAATTACAGACCAAACAAGGAATAAAAGAGACACAAGCTTGATCTGGTCTCATTTCAACTAAACCAGAGTTTCTCAGCCTTGACCCTGTTAACGTTATAGGCTGGGTAATTCTCTGGGGTAGAGGCACTGCCTTATGCATTGTAGAATATTTGGCTGCATCCTTGGCCTCTGCCCACTGTATACCAGAAGAGCTTTCATTTTGACAAGACAAATTGTCATTGCCAATTTTACCCTAAGTGACAAAATCTCCCCTGCTTGAGAAGCATTACCATATATATATGTGTGTGTGTGTGTGTGTGTGTGTATATATATATATTTACACACATATAAATTGGTGAAACTTTATAAACATATGTATGCACTAATTTATAAACATATTTATGCGCTAATTTAGACCTAAGTATATTGGTGAGACTTAATAGACATTGTCCTGTATGCTAGAAATATCAATAACCCCATTATACAGATTTTTAAATTTCCTTTTATGGATGAAGGAACAAAGACTTAGATAATTTGAATTACTTAGCTATATAACACAGCCAAATGAGCAACCAAATTGGAGCTAATATCAGGTACCTGACACCCAATTCTATATTCTTAATTTATGATTATTCTAAGAGACAATTTTGAGTAAATCACTTCAAACTATATGTAATAATTTATTCATCTGTAAAATGAGAACTCTGTAAATGTAATTTAAAACATCCAAAATTCTGAAAGAAAATGTCTAATGAAGGGAATGAAACACATACTTTGCCTGAGGCTATGGTCACCAAATCTATACTTCGTAGTAGTTTCTGTTATGTGCTAATATTCTCATGTTTCCACATGTAACTTATTAATCATGAAGAATTATGTAGATGCGGGTATTCATGGGTGTTCCTAGCAAATTGGATCACAGCCAAGAGAAAAAGGATGAAAATTTTAAATTACTTAACCTGAAAACAATCTCTGCTGGATAATTTAATTAGGACTATAAACAAAGTTTTAAAACATGTGCTTTATCATATGTTTTACAAACCCAGACTTATGAATCCAAATTGGGAAATACGGATGTAATAGTACATACACTTAAATTGCATGATTCATGATTCCTATGCTAATTATTAGAAATAAGCTTTTGAAAATAACCATTACAGTTTATTCTGAATGACTTAAGTTCCCCTTCAAACAGGGAATTTATACACACAATCACAAAACTTAAATTTGAAGTGTGTATGTGTTCCATATTTCAACTCTTGGTTTTATCTAGAGGTTATCAAATCACTAGTGACTTAGTTTCATTTCTAATGCCTTAACTTTTTATATTAGATATAAATATAATTTAATCATCTTGATATGACTTGACCACAAGACAGACTCTAGCTCACTCAATGCTTTGATAATTTAAATTTTTCATGATAACTGTATCATATTAAAGAATTTTGAGGAATTGTATTTGATTAATAAATGTGGGTATAGTTTGTGTTTATAGAAAACTAAAATTTGTACTTTGTCAGAACATTTTGTACTTACAGATTTTAAGTTAAATTTGTTTGAATTTTAACATGAACTAAGGATAAAATTTTATTTTAAGAATAATTTATTATCTGATTATCCCGAGATGAATGTTGAGGGTCACAGCAGAGAAATTCTCTTTCTCCTTTTCTTTTTATTTCTCTCTCTTTCCTTTTCATCTCATCCTAACTCCCATCTCCCCAGAGGAGAAATGGAATTATAGAAATAAAACATTGAATTTTACATACTGTCATAAATGGTGTCTTCTTTAATGAAATTCTGTTGTTTTTCTTTAAATCTGACCTTTCATTTCAAAAACTGTCAAATTAAGGTACGGAGATTTAGAGGACAGGATAATTATAATAATGCATCCAATGTACATGTACCTTTAAACAATGTGATTTTGAGTGAAAACGTGGAGACACAGGGTTATTTACGCAAGTTAAAATTGTTCTCAGCAGGTAAGTAATTTCTTTTGAAATCCTTTTAAATATTTTTTAATAAAACTACAGATGAGAATTAACACAGTATTAGAAAATGTTTATGGTAAAGGTTAAATAATTGTTAAAATATTGCTAAATATGGTACAATCTTTTATGTAGCTTAGTCTCACATTTCTTATTTCCAGTAATTCCCATTTTGCTACTTAAATCACATATTAAATAGTAAACTTAGCAGTAATTGCAGAAATTTGATGGAAGTAAAAAATAATGATATTGCAGCCCTATTTACAATAATTTTTGAAACATAATTTGGAAATGGTAAAATATATGCATTTTTACATTTCATTTTCCAAAGTAGAAAATTTTATAATTACACAATGTCTTAAGTGTGTTCCCATTATAAATATTACAAAAATTTTATCATGATCATGTATAATCTTAAATAATACTGAAGGTCAATTCTAGTGATGACAAATTATATTTCCATATAGGCTTATTAATCTAAACATGATGAGACTGGCATTATTACATAAAAAATAGTTTGGGTTTTGTTGACAAAAAATGATTACTTTTAGAAAAACTGCAAATGTTATGAACTGCCATTGTTGCATTTACATTTCAGTATTTTTTCAAACATTATTCAATAATATTAAACAATGGAAATACACTGATATTAATGTTAAAATGGCAGAATGAAAATAGAATTTAAAAAAGTACATAGTTGATGTTGGAACCAACTCTTAATCATTCAGGCTTAAATTCATCTATCTATGGATGATTCATTCTCTTGCTCATTCTTCTCCCTTCTACTTTACACACCTTTTAGCCATATTACTGGTACTTAGCCCCCACCAACATTGGCTGGATATGAGTAGGGAGATGACAGATTAATACATATTCCCTAAACTTCAATATTTATTGCTTTTGTCAGAGTTTTGTCATGCAGTTGTATGTTTGTCACTTTTTGTTAACTTTGTAGAACCCTAACAATCATTGATATAGACATGGCATAACATAAATATATTACATTTGGCAAGAGGAGATTTAACCGCAGTTTGTTAATGGTTTTTAATGGATGAGACATTGTGAAGGTTGAAACACAGAGAACAGTAGGTACTCCTATGTGTACTTTAAGTATATAATAAATCATGCGTAATGACTTGTTGATAAGTTAATAAATTTATTTGAATTAATCTGTCAAGATTTTGGCTCTGGATTTTGAAAACTTTCATTTTATTAGTTTAAGACTCTAATCTAGTAACTGATGCTAACAGGAACCTCTTCAGCTTATATACAATTGGTATAATATTTAAATTCATTGGATTTTGCTCATTTTCCGAACAAGCAAAAGTTGACAGTACTGGTCTGAAAAGAAGTTTAAGAAGTCACTCTGATTCTGTCCTTAACTGAAACCTTTGGATTCGATTTTCAACTCACCTCAAGCTCACAATTATCCCTATTGACAATAATTCGCTGCACTTAATCAAGATGAGATAGTTTGCACCATTACTGCCACAATTGTTTTCATATGAATACTGAACATAAAGTATTTTAGGCACAAAGAGTAGCAGAAAAACACATCTAAGATTGAAAGTCTCTTTCATGAATATGTTTTGACTCTGATACCTCCAAGTTCTTCATTACCTTTCAATATTTAGTTATACATGCATGTACGGGCAACAATCCATAAATAAGTGAAATTAAACCTTTGTGATGGAGATTTTCAACCAAAGTATGTGGTTCTGAAAAACTGTATATATTTTTTCTAAAACCCACTATGCAAACAAATTTGATGTCACAAATTACAGTGTATTTATTAAATATGGCAGTTAGACCATTTGCTTTATATGTATTGACTTTCACATTTTTCCTAAGTATTTAAAACAGTTATGAATGCATTCTTCCATTCTCAGCTTCTATTATTTCTAACAATAACTCTAAGAATTATATTCTATATTATACAGCCTTCATAAAATTAATACTTAGGTATGGGGTAAAGACTATGTGTGAAAAATCAGTATCAAGGTGTTTTGAGAGCTTGTCTTTGTCCTTTGCTGATAATTCCATCTCCTTTGCCATTAGTCCTTAGCAATGGCTGCCCTTTTTTTTTTTTTTTTGGATGAAGAGTAGGAAAAATGCACAGATGAACTGTTTTTTTAAAAAAAAATGTTTGGCCAAAGAAGTAACTGATTACTCCCTATTTTGTGACTTACTTAACATAATGTTTTCATAAGTGTTCTTACAGTTGAAAAAAATATAGTGGAGAGCACAGTAAATAAGGGAGCATGTAGTTAAATTTAAAGGGTCTGTACTCTCCAGAAAAACCAGGTTTATTGTAGTGAGGGTCTGCTAGCCCAGTTCCTAGTAAGAAATGTATTAATGATTATGACCCCCAGGAATTTGGTCTCATATGGAGACAATATTTCCTGAATGGGAAAATGGGCAGGTCTCCTAATGTAACTTTACTATTCTGGTCAGAGTAAATGAATTACAAGACATAAGGTTTGAAAGAAGGAAAAACTGCAAGAGGCAGTAAGCTGGAGAAGAATCATTATAAGAAGACAGAAGAGGTTATTAGGGCTTGAAAGAAAACAAAAAATAAAGTGCATTTGGGGATAGAGGAGCAGATAGGAAAGAAACAGGAAAAAATAGGAGTAATAAAATTTGACACTATAATGCTAAAATATTCAACATATTTATAGTATTTTGGGACCCCAAAGATATAAGTAAAACACAAGTAGCTAATACAAAAGCTATAATTTGTGATTATAACTATTTTTTGAACGAAGAATAAAAAATGTAGATGTAACTATATACATAAAATATGCTGTTTTAATTAAAAAAAGAGACATTGTTTAATGCAAATAATTTTATTATATATTTACAAGTAATCTGACATTGGGTAGAAGAAATACCTACAATATCATTTTAATATAAAATGACAAATGACTTTAATAAATTAAAATGACCACTTTTACTGAAAAATTAAATAGCAATCATGTAAAAATAGTTTTAAATTATCAGTAAACTTTTCAGTATACTACTTTAAATATAGCACAAATGGGTTCCTTGAGTGTCCAAATAAAAAATGGACAAAGCATATGTGTCATCAAGTAGATATGATTTGGTGGACCATGAGAATGGGATTCAGTAAATTAAGAAAGCAAGCTGAGTGGTTGTGATTTCAGATCCTTTTAGTTATCAGTATGAAGGAAGAGAACGCTGAGAATGTGACATTAATTGGTGATAAATGGTGGTACCCTGTTACCTTTTGTGGAGGATGAGCAGTGAATTCAATGAATCAAAGAATGCCAGAATAATAGAGATGGTAAGAAAGAACTGCTTAATATTCATATCACGTGTAACAATGAAATCACAACTATGGTTTAGTGCTTCAGAATATACTATCATTTTCTAAACCTTACGATATTTTAACCTTTGAATTGGCAGGTAATTTGAAGTTATCATTATATTCACAGGTTAAAACATTAATGTTAAAGAAATCTAGATGGAACCACCATAAGGACAGTTAATCTTCACAAATAACAATTAAGCTAAAACAACTACATGTACAGAGTATATAATAAAGTACAAACAACTTACAACCTTAAAGAATTTAATATTTAACTTTAGTGATTTTTATTTAATAAGATTTGATAAATTTTATCTTAACCGTGCAAACAGAAAAGGGCACAATTGGTTCCACTGAGACTGTACCAAATGACACATCAGAAGCAGGATTTGATATATCCTTAGATTGCAGGAATTTAAGGTACACCACTTATGAATTAAACGAGATCCTGCTAGGGAAGCTTTGTTTAAGCTGTTGTTACCTTGGTATTCATCGTAGAGAGCCGAAATGTAAAATATGTTTGGTCCTTATGTAGGACTAGCCACACCAATTGTGCTTACAGTTTACTTTGTTTTGTATTTACATTCATATAACATAGATATCAGTATAAAAAAAAAACTTGTCAAGAAAACATTTTTTCCACAACACAAAATACCAGTATTTTGCCAAGGAGCTGTTATTCCAATTACTCAAATACTCAAACGTTGTTTGTTTGAAGCAAAGAAGGAAAGATACTGGCCACATGTAGTATTAACCATGCAGTTGTTAACAATACAGGCTAAAGATGATGAGGCTTCTTTGAGAGCTGCCACAAATCCACAAAGGTTAACTGATTTCCCGTGACCTCATCCAGATTGGATTCTGAACAATTTTTCTCGCCCCAGCAATTATGTAAAAATTATCAGAAAAATTACTCACTCCAAGGTCACCTGAGCCACAGCATCCATTGAACTGTATCCATTTTCCATGAAAATCTCTGTATACCGGCCCATCTTGATTGCCTCTAGCCATTCACCTACTGATCTGTAGGCCCCAGATCCTAGCGGGCTATGTTCTGCCAATAAATTAGATACTCTAAAACACATAAAACATAAATATTATAAGTAACAATTTAATTCTTTCATAACACAATTTACTAATGTTAACCCATATTCAATGGATCTTTGAGTCTCTAAGTATATTTATAAGGGGAAAGTATGCAAATGCTAATATGGGAGAAAATAAAATCCAGGAGAACACAAAATCAGTCTACTGAGATTATTTTATCTGTAAGTAATGAGGACTTAATATGAGGACTTATTAATGTGTTGATAAGTAAATTTTATGTAAAACAAAGCAATAGTTAAAAATTTCATGTAGTACTAATAGATGAACACAGAGAATTTTTAGAACAAGAAAACTACTCTCTATGATAATATAATGGTGGACGCATTTGTCTAAAGCTGTAAAATGTACAACACCAACAGTGAACGCTAATGTAAATTATGGGCCTTGGCTGATAATTATGTGTTAATACAGGTTCATCAATGGTAATAAATGTGTCATTCTAGTGGTTGATGCTGATAATGGGGTGGGGGAAGGCTACATATGTGGAGGGTAAAGGGTACATGGGAGATCTCTGTACTTTCCACTCAATTTTGCTATAAATATAGTATTTCTCTAAAAATCAGTCTACCAAATATTGTCATGTAATGATTTAGATATACTACTCTTTTGTTTATGAAGATAAGGAAAATGTTACCCACTATAGATATGTGGGATAATTTGTGCAAAGCCAATCAATTATAGACTTGCTAGAGGAACTTATGCTCATTTAAGTAAATTTCTCTGCAAGATAAGGAACTACTTATCATTTATTTTATGCTCTTATATAGAGTGCTTCTTAATTCACCTGGGAGTGGCAGAACATGAAAAACAAAGTGTAACCCCAAATACAAACCAAAACTTAAACGGCTAAATCAAAAGATGCTTTTAACGTCACTACATTCATTCCCTTTGGCCAATAATAATGATATAGTGATGATGATGACTTTTAGAAATGTATCTTAAAGAAATACTCAGAAAAAAATGGCGAAAGGAAACTAAACATCAAAAATAATTTACTTGTCCATCATGTAAATTTACATGTGAAATTTAGTTAAATAAATTGCAACTATAAGCAAAGGACAAAAAATACGTTTCTTTCTACTCAGGTTTTCTCCACTCTCTTACATTCCATTTACATTTGAGTGTAGTTTCTTCAAAACCAATTTTATAAAATCATTCTAGTTGAGATGGGCAATGATCTCTATTTTGCCATAATCTATCATCACTTTTCAAACTACAAAATGACTGATCAGGCATGGTGGCTCACGCCTATAATCCTAGCACTTTGGGAGGCCGAAGTTGGTGGATCACCTGAGGTCAGGAGTTCAAGACCAGCCTGGCCATCATGGTGAAACCCCATATTAAAAAAAAAAAAAAAAAAAAAAAAACTACAAAATGACTGACCTCTTGGAAACATTCAACCAACACCACTACCACCTCCCACCTCACTCTTGAAATCCTACATTGTCTCAACATTTTTAAAATCACAATTTTGTGTGTGTGTGTGTATTTTATTTTTATTGCATTTTAGGCTTTGGGGTACATGTGAAGAACATGTAAGATTGTTGCATAGGTACACACATGGCAATGTGGTTTGCTAACTTCCTCCCCATAACCTATATCTGGCAGTTCTCCCCATGTTATCCCTCCCCAACTCCCCACCCCCCCGCTGTCCCTCCATTAGTTCCACATAACAGACCTCAGTGTGGGTTGGTCCCCTCCCTGTGTTCATGTGTTTTCATTGTTCAACACCCGCCTATGAGTGAGAACATGCAGTGTTTGATTTTCTGTTCTTGTGTCAGTTTGCTGAGAATGATGATTTCCAGGTTCATCTATGTCCCTACAAAGGACACAAACTCATCGTTTTTTATGGCTGCATAGTATTCCGTGGTGTATATGTGCCACATTTTCCTGTGTATCAGTGTATGTTTATGCATGCTGCTGTATTCTCCTCAATCTCTTTTGCCTGCTACTTTTTTTCCCTCACTTTAAAACTCAAAAGGAGCCAGGACTTGGCCTTATACTTTTCTTTTTAGGCTATAACTCCACTGTAAAGAATTTTACGCACTTTCATGTCTTTAAAAAGTATCTACTTGTTAAAAATGTTTATCTCCAAATTAAGATTCTTCTGTATCCATATGCCTATTTTGTGCCTCTATATTTCTGACAGAAATATGACCGCAGGTCCAAAACCACACTTCCCATCTTCTCCACATCCGTATGCCCTGAAGTCCTCCCCGTTATATTATGATACAACAGTCCACCTCTTCCCTTTCCTCATTTTTCTCAAAATCTATCATTGTGCATACCACCTATTCAACTTCCAATATATTGTACAGCCGATCACTTCTCTCGCATTTAGTATTACTACCACCTTATTTCAAGATGTCATCATGTCTCACCTGCACAACCAATCTAGCCTTATAGTATTCATCTTGAATTCTACTCTCACTCCCCACTGCAAAACCAAACACACATTTGGTTTTGAAGCTTTACTTTGTTCAGTGTTTTTCGCTCAACAGTGTATTGGCTTCATAAAGGCAAATACTTAGGTCTATTTGCTTAATGCTGTATCCTCAGCACCAAGCCCCAGCATGACACACAGTATAAAGGTAAATAGATGTTACATGAATACATGAATATGTTATAGTGATTTTTAGCCATTAGGCATGAATTGTTAGAAAGAGAAATGCAGAAAGACACAGTTGGAGAGTAAAATCTTAAAATTGAAATATGAAAGAATTGCAATTTTGATAATAGCAAGGTCTAGAATATAAGCATGGAAAAAAAGAGTACAAGGTAGATTTGAGAATAAAATCATTGAAGGAAAACAATTCAAGATATTTGATATGTTATCTACATGGTGAGGTAGGTAGGGATGGAGAAAGAGTGAGACAATGGACCATGAACTAACAATTTTTAGAGTCAGGATATGCAGATAACCGAATAAAGGAAAGGTAATGAGTGGTACAGTTGGTCTTAAAGCAAACTCTGTTTAAACAAAATGTAGAAAGCTGAATCCTATAGATTGTATACTTAGAAATGTTTTAAATGCTCTCAAATTATAATGATGATGCCTATATAAATTAATAGAATTTAGAACATTAAGTATTTTTTTACTCCTTTTGTATGTCCATTTGTGATAATGTAATAAAATTTAAACAAGCAGATGAGAGAAAGTCTTAATATTTTACATGACAGTAAGAAATTTAAAAGGAGATATTTGGGGAACAACATAAGGAATAATTGCTAAGAAGATACATTCTTCGTTTGCTACCACAGGAAGTTAATGATGCTTGAACAGAGTTTGAAGATTCATTCCTCATTTGTATTTAAAATGACTTTTCATCTAGTAAACAAATGTTATGTCAGAATCATAGAACTTTTATAACTTGATCAACAAATTGTTTCTGTTTTAGTCTATGTTAATAGGCAGCCAATTTAGTTACTGACATAACACTTGTAAAAATAGACAACTGCCTCAAACATAGTGAAAATAACAATCTGGTAAATTTTCTAGTACAGAATCAAACTGATTTATTTTTTGAGAAGATAATTCTGTTTTTCAGATAAAGAGAAAGGAATGCTTTACAAATATAAAACATTATATAAATGCATTTATGTGCTATTCAGAAAAGTAAAAAATATGCTCATTTACTCACATAAATTTTCTCCACAAGATTACTCATTTATCAGTTTTAAATCTCATTCAAACTGCAGACTAAATAATTAACCAAAAATCTGTGTGCAACTGGATAAGAGCAAAAGGGTCCCTAAAATTGTCAATGTCCCTAAAATATGACGACTAAATGTATTCTAAAGAAATCAAAGAGTAATTAATGTCAGCTATCTCTGGTTTAAAATATATCAGTGCTTAACTGGCTTGTCCTTATGTTATAATCTTATATTCCTCCTCCTCACATATCCTTCAAAATGCATGAATATACACACATTTAAGTTTTTTTTTTCTTTAATGATACCTGAACGTGTCTACAGTTCATTTTTTTCTGGACCTGGCATGTTACACTATTAGATTAGGTATAGGTGCTTTTAATTATCATTTAATCACTTATTTCATTTATTGTGAGAGTAACATGCAAAAACTATATTCAAATAAATTAGTGTCATATAGACTCATAGATTAATGTCAATACAAGAATGACTTAATTGATAAAATATTTGTGACATCAATCTGAATTATACATTCTAGAAAATCATTCAAATCTGGCCTTTTACCTGCATGATGCATTAACCAGAGTCTTCAAACTACTTGGGTTACGTATCAGCTTGTCCAACATGTTGACTATGTCATCAAACTTGGGCCTGCTATTTCGGTCTTTCTGCCAGCAATCCAGCATTAATTGATATAGAGCAGCAGGACAATCCATGGGGCTTGGCAAACGATAGCCTTCCTCTACTGCTTTAATCACCTGTACAAAGCAAAACAGAACCAGTCCCCCAATACCACAAATTTAGCATAGAACAGCTTCAGAAATGTCCCACTGTCTAACTTTTATCCTTTCTTATCCTTACTCTTGCAATAACAACTAGCATTACTGTCTTTAAAATCCATGGCTATTTCCATTTGCTGCAAAATACAACAACATAAAATAAACATACTATCATAATATAAAAAGACAGGCTTTCTTCACTTATTATAAACAAAATAAATGATAATCATTTTTCCTTAAAATCTTGGTGAAAGGTGATTTGTAAAATTAATTGACATAAAAATATACAGTTCATGTTTTATTTATCCTTGCACTCCAGAATCAAATAAAGATTAAATTTTCTAGTGATTTTTCTGAAAAGTTGATGTCTTTTTAATGAAAAAATATGTTCACAGCCACATTTTTAAAGTAATAGAACTGCAATTTTACTTCAAAAGAGAATTTTGGATGGTAAATGATGGATAAGTCAAAGGCTAAATTAGCATAACTGTCTCATGTATCATTTAATAATGTCATGGTCTGACTGTTTATTATCATCTGCTGATTTCTGTCAGGAATCTGGAATGACTGTCTAGTAGCACAAGAATTATAAATATCCTTGATTTTAAATGTAACCACACATACGAGTATCAGCCGAATTGTGAGGTCGTTTTATCAAGAACATTTGTAATGTTGCTGCCCCCAACAAAATATCTAACTTAAGAAGAAATTGTTTATGCCACCAAACACAGAAATACAGGTTTTATTCCATTATTAAAATTCAAATATTTGAGTGGTACTAAAACAAATATTAATGAACATATTTCTTAATATCTTATTATGAATATTTCTTCAACAATTAACCTTAATTTCATTTTCTCACAACAAATTCAGAATTGATTTGATAAGTTGGAAAAAATGACTGGAATAGAAACTTTACAAAGATAATTTTAAATTTTTTTTCCTTTTATATTTATTGACACATAATAATTGCACATATTTATGGAATACAGAATGATCTTTCAACACATGTATAAAATACATAATGATCAAATCAGGGCAATGAGCATACCCATTACCTCAAACATTTATTATCTGTGTTGTGAACATTCAAAATCCTCTCTTCCAGCTTTTTGAACATATACAAGAAGTTACTGGATACCATATTCACTTCACAGTGCTGCAGAACACAAGAACTCATTCCTTCTACCTAGCTGTAATTTCATATCCTTTAATGAGCATCTCCTCCTCCTCCTCCCACTCCCTTCCCCTTCCTGGCCTTGGATACCCACATTCTATGCTTCTACTTCCATAAACTTATTTTTTTCAGAGACAATTTTTAGGCATCGGCAAGAAAACATTCTCCATATGATAAAGAAAATGGCACCTGACCCAATGCAGTGGCAAATAGAAAAAAGGTTAAATAGTAGATTTAAGAGACATAGGAGTAGAGAGGAGAGGAAAGTAGTTGAAACCAAGCAAATTCGAGCCTAACATTGGACGGTCATTTCTGTTAACTTTAGGGAAGAACATTTCTGAGGGTAGAAGATGTCGTCAGATATAATTTGGGACTTATTTTATTTGAAGTGAGTAGGGAACACCCAGATGGCAACTTGCAGGAATCTGGCTAGAGCATAGGAAATATTTGGACTTATAATATAAAGATAAGGGTCATCAGCATTTGGCCACAGCTTGAAGTTGATGTAGTTAAATCCCCACCCCTGGGAAAGCATATAATAAAGGTTCTGAGAAATACCAAGAGTTAAGTAGAGGCAGAGAAATAAAAAGTACTAAAGGACTCCAAAATTAAATTAACTTCAATCAAAAGGCCTAAGAGCAGGCTACTACCTTAGTTAATTTACCTCAAAAACAATATAAGTATTTATAAGGCAAACTACAGGAGACAACGTTTTCAACAACTATAACATATGATTAACATAGATTATTAAAACCTATACATATTGAGAAATAAAATAATAAAACAGATAAATGAGAAACATAATAGCTAAAAATTTAAGAAAGAAATAAAAATGCTAAACAAATTTTAAGATAATATTTATTCTCACTGGTGATCAAATAAAGGTATATTTTTAAAAATTATCATTTGCACACATAGATTGACAGAAATTTATTTATTTGCTGATTATAAGATTTCCCATTGCTGATAGGGCCAGTTTTTATTACCTTTAATAGCATATATGTACCAAAATAAAACATCTTAATATAAATAGCTTGTCATGTAATATATTTGCTATGCAGTGAGAATAGTAATTCTTATTTACTCAAAACATGATTTATTTCATAATTTGCCCTTTCTCCAAAGCTGCTACCAAGTAATTATACTTTTTCTTTAGCACCTATTTTTTAAATATTTCTTCCTCCACTAAGCACAGCACAGATGTTTAAACACCTTAATAAGTTATTTGACCAGTGTAGTTATTTCTAGAATTTCTTTCTTAATAAGTCTTATTATCAGGTAAATTTATATTTAGAAATATAATGCTCTGTCTCTACGTCAACTTAAGAACTTGGTCCAGGTAGTTAGGTTACTGAGTTTAATTCTAAATTAATTGTTAGTATTTATTTTAAAAATAGATTTGAAATTATAACTTCAGATTTTATATTTAGAAGTTTCTTTTTTCTTTTTCATTTTTAACGATTGTTTTTCACAGTTCAGGGATAAATAAATGGCATTAGTACTCTGGTAGGTTGTAAAATGTTGGAAATCTACCAAAATTGACTGAGTGCAATTTAGGTGTTCATTTTCCCATACAACTTTTAACATATAACCAATTGAGTTATAATCTTGATGGACTTTCTCATTACTATTAGATTTGTATAGGAGTTTTGAAAGGCTTTATTCACAAACACAGAATCCCACATAGCATATCACCCAACTAAAGTTTGCCTTTTGCAATAAAGAATGTATGTAAGTATCACAAATAGTTAAGTCCTCACTTAATATCATGGATATGTTCTGAAAACTGTGACTTTCAGTGAAACAAAGTATAATAAAACCAATTTTACTATAAGCTAGTTGATATAAACAAGAGTTAAGTTCCTAGGGCATATTTCTGGTCACAAAAAGATAAAGACCTAAAACAACTCTAATATTAAACATTGAAATAAATGTGACCTACACACACATGTAAGAAAAAGTGACAAAAAGAAGTAAGATAATTATTTATTTCTTATTCCAGTTTAGGGCTGCAGGTGGCTGGCGCCTATCCCAGCAGCTCAGGGCACAATGTGGGAACCAGCCTTGGCCAGGACACCATCCCACTGCAGGACACACTCATACTCACACCCACACTCACTTGGAGTGGGGCCATGTAGACACACCAATTCACCTAAAGGGCATATCTTTATATATGGAAGGAAACACACACAGACATGGGGAGAACCTGCATGCTCCACATAGACAGTGGCCCTGGCTGTGAGTTCATATATTTGTTTTTCTTAACAACATTATAACAAAGTGATGTTGAACAAAATGATGTTACTCCAGGAACATTTGTACTTCATAAAGTGCTGATAAATTTGTAACAACTCACTCTGCCTGGGGGAGAACAGATTTGCAATATTTGTATACTGATGTGGTGTAAATACTCCTTCCATGCCAGTTGTAAGCTACTAACATGGTCTTGTCCAAGTAGAAATGTTCTAAAAATATGCTAGCTGGTAGAAGCTGGTTGGAGCACACCAGCACACACAGCTCATCATCCAGAAGCAGCAAGAATCACAGAATACCAGAATGGTCTTTTAAAGGCACAGCTGAAGCACCAACATGAAGATAAGATTCTGAAAGGATGGGTGCCACTGTTCACGTTGCAGCATATGTATTGTCAGAGACTTCCATGTTGTGCTCCATTCCCAGTGACTCTTGCCAGAAAACACAGCAAGTTTCCATTGAACTAACAGTTACAAATTACTCATGCAAATAGATCAGCAGAAGAGAAGTCACCATGATGGCAAGGATAATTGATACTGAGTGGCAGGAAGCAGTTGGACTTACAGTTGGTGCAAAGAGAAATATGTGTGAAACCCCTAAGAATGAGTAATTAGATCAGACCACCAGTTAAGCCACCATAACCTGCCAAGATCATAGTGACGGGAGTTCAGAGTGGATAGTGGAGGAAGTGGAGGATAAGGACCAGGTGAGATCCTAAGGTCGGCTATAGCTACAGGCTGCAGTTCATCTAGTAACCTGCCTCTTCTGAATTCTTTCTTAGGAGGAAGTGGCAACAGAACCATGAAACAGATGCTCTCTGAACCTGTGTGAAATAGATCTCTCATGGTAAGAGGATAAAGCATGGCAACCACAAAAATTTGTCTCTCAGCTCTTCACCTGCAGAGACAGTAATTGGCCAACAACCCTAGCTGCTGTGCTCTAAAGCCCTTCATCACATGTGCACCTGCATAAAGTGAGCTTTCGGGCAATTATGGAGCATGGCAGGGATAATAAGACTCTTTTATACAGCATTTCTCCTACGTAGCTTGCACCCGATCATCCTTCCTTCCTTCCATCTCTACTGTACCTGGGAACATACCTTTGTCACACTCTGACATCTTTCCCAGCTTCCCTTCATCTCTCCTTGATTTTTCTTAGGAACATTTTCCTTAATATATAATTATTTCCTGTTGACATAGGCTTCTTGGAGGGCCTAGATTAGCCTATGGATTATGTCATACCCATACAAACTGTTTGTGTATTATGTAAATTCATCCTGATTACAAATCTACAAGATAAAAATTATTATACACATTTCACAGATGAAACATCTCAGGTTCTAGATAATTAGAAGGTTTAAGAAATTGCCCATCTTTGGCCAGGTGTAGTGGCTCATGACTGTAATCTCAGCACTTTGGGAGGCCAAGGAGGGCCGATCACGAGGTCGGGAGATTGAGACCATCCTGGCTAACACAGTAAAACACAGTCTCTACTAAAAATACGAAAAATAAGCCAGGTGTCATGACACGTGCCTGTAGTTCCAGCTACTTGGGAGACTGAGGCACAATTGCTTGAACTCAGGTGGCAGAGGTTGCAGTGAACCGAGATCACAGCAGTGCACTCCAGCCTCAGCGACAGAGTGAGACTATCTCAAAAGAAAAAAAAAAAAAAAAAAAAAAAAAGAAAGAAGAAATTGCCTGTCTTTAACAGCTAAGAAGTGAGGGTGGCAGGATTCACAAATTAAGTATTTTTGTCATGCAAATCTCTGGTCTTTCCAACCTGGTGCCCAGTCACACCATTGTAATTAGAAATTATCATCACCACCCTTCAACACATATCAAAGAAAATAATTTTGGAGAGATATGAATGTTACCCTATAGAATTATATTTATTTGCACCATAAATAAATATGTGATTGTCACCCTATAGAATCATATTTATTTGCACCATAAATAAATATATATACATATATATTTATATTTATATAAATTATTATATATTATGCCATATATCTCTTTCCCCAGAATTAAAATAAGCTATTTTGGAAGATAGTGCATTCTTCATCACAGGAGATGTGAAAATGTAGGCTTGAAAACTGAGCAGCAGGAAGATTAGAAAGATTATAGGGACAACTCAATCATCAGCTATGTGTTTCCACGAATTAAGTTCTATCTAGGGCTTGAGTACCTATGCTGCTAGGCATTTACTTGAAATTTCACATATAAGAGCTGCTAATACTAGATATGATGCTCCCTACAAATGACTAGAGTTTATGACTATATTTCTGGAAGTAAACTCAGATGACATAGAAATAGATTCAGATATATCAGTGTTATTCCAAGATTTCCTTCCTGTTTTCAATAGCTATTAAAGAGATATTAAGTATATATTTTTAGTAGTATATCAATCTTAGATCAGTAGACTTCCAGAGATTAAAGAGATCTTAGAAATCTTCTACTGATGTCTATTCCCTTTATAATCACTGAAACTGACCAAGAATTGTAGAATCCAGGATCAATGGTTTTAAGTCCAAGATTTTTGTTTTGTCATTGTTAAACAGCAAGGTATAGCAATTTTGAGCTGAAGTACTGATAATATTTTATGTGCCATTTTTTCAAAACTGTAAGAATTTTCATGAGGATAATAGTTCCTAAAATAATTACTTACATCTGAGGGCAGCATTATCCTTAAAAGATGAATATTCTTTGGTCCAAGACACTCATTTTAGATTGTGCTGAGGCTAAGGAGTTACGTAATTTGCTTACTGTCAAATTTTAGTAATTTGCAGTATTTGGATGAGAACTAAATTCCTCATACCCCCCTTCTTTAGTTAATTACAACATGTTGACTGTTTTAGCACGAGAAGATGTAACTATATATATATATATATATACACACACACACACACATATATACATATAAAACTTATACTGTAGATATATATATATATATATATCACTTATACTGCAGATATATGTATATCTTGCACATCAGAAATGAAACAAAGAATAGAAAGAGGAAGAGATGCACACCCAATACAAAGCTAGTTGACATTTTCTGGAGTCAAACAGTCTTTCTGCTTTACAGGTAAGATCTGGGCCAACAGAAGTAGTAATAAAATAACTAGATTAAAACTGACCAGAAAAAGAAAGCACAGAACCTGATTGCCTAAAACCAAAAAGGACAAAAATAGTTCTAATGTAAGAAGATTTAAAAGGATTATTTAAATAAGCTTTTAAAATATTTTGGAATCTATGTACTTAGTAGAATCTATACAGTCATATATTCTGCAATAAATATAAGATAAAGACCTTGTCACTAAAAATTAAAATGCAACAAAATGAAATTTTTAGTTTTTATTTTAGCTTCTGAAAAATGTTGACATTTAAAGTGTTTACTGTCAATAAATAGGCTTCTACTGACTACGTGGTATTATCTTTGCTTCTGAGCTTGAATCAGAGTTCATGATCTGGTATTTACCTTAGTTGTTCTAGTTTATTATTGTTGTTACAGGTTTTCTTTGTGATGGAAGAAGCAATCCTAAATCAAAAGAAATCTTCTGCTGCATTTTGCCCTCCTGACACAGAAGAAGGCCTCTTCTGCGAGATTTAGATTATCCTGCATATCTTGGTAATGTAACATTTTCATGGTGGCAAAGCCCTTTAGGAATCAGATATCATCTGGAATGTAGAGATTATGGAATATATCTTTTGAAATTGCCAAATCAGTACTTCTACTTTGTTATCTGAGAGTTTTTCTCCAAAGAAATATTTAGTGATAGTGATCATTATATACACTTGATTTGTCATGTTTCTTGGATATAAAATTTGGACAGAAATTAGGGCATAGAAAATTTAGTGCTGTATCTTAAAACTAAAATGCCAATGATGAACTAGCTGAGAAAGTAACAATGCCTGCATTGGACATTGTATCATTGAAAGATATTTTAGAATGATCTTTAATTACATGACAATTTTCTGTAAACCTCATTTAGATTCTTAAAAAAGTAGAAGACAAAATATTAATTTTTTCTTCCTTAAAACTTCCTGAAATGTTAAATAAGCAATTTCTTGTGTTTTTCTAAGTAGTTTGAAATAAAGTTATCTGGAAGAGTATCAAGACACTCAAATGGCTGAAATTAGGAAAAAAAAAAGTAAAAAGGAATAATGAAAATCACAATGAAAGCACTATGAGAGTAAAAATAGATGATACGATAAAAAAGTGATTAAGCATTAGATAAATGAACTTTTATTCACTTATCTATGCAACTTTATAGTACCCCCACAAAAAGTATTGTCATTGACTCAACACTTTGATTATGGGATTGGCCAATGAGATTTTAGTAGACATGTTACAGGCTGAGATGTAATTGGATTCCTTCTTGCCCTTCAGCCATTTTGCAAATGAGATCATGTTTGGGCAAGCTGCTGGTCTCAGGAGGAAAGTAAGAGACTTGTGGAGGAGAGCCAAGGCATACTGACTCACTGACCCCCAGGAAGATAAGAAAGCCTAGTCAAGATAAACATAGTTATGAACATTCACCTACCACCAATGTATAATTTTGTCTGTGACAGATACAATTGTATTAGGCATAATTCCTGATCACGTGGATGATCTGCTGCACAGCTGGGAAAGACTAGTAATTCTGAGTGACAGGATCAGAATTCAAAATATCTCAAGTGTGAGTAAAAGTTAACCAGGCAAATAAGGGACAAATGTTTCCCTTGAGTAAAGTAGACACATGGTTGAAGCCAGTATATTGAAGCTCACTGCCAGAATGGATTAAAATACTTTCACAAAAATTAAAGGGAAGAATGGCATTGAAATGAGCTTTCAGATAAGTTGGAAATAAAACCATGCAGTGCTCTGCAGGGCATGTGATCATTTGCATTTATCTGAAGAACAGAAAGTAGTAAATAGGTCTGGTCTTAGTCTAGACTAAGATTAAGATCAATTTAGAGTAATCATATATTGAATTGAACATTTTATATTTTATATTAAATTAGAAAGCTGATGTAGGATTATTGTTTGGAAATGAAAGAGAGGTAGGAGACTTTGATACAATTGGAGACAGTGTGGTGCTGATACAAAAATTTTGGAGAATCGGATTGAAATTTCTGGTATAACTTTTATTATTTCTGTGATGTGAAGAAAGTCATTTAACTTCTCTGAACTTCAGTTTCTTAATTGTAAAACAGTTATAGTAATAGCATCCCTCTGACAGAGATTTGTTAAATATAAGTATAAATATATGTAACCGGAATTGAATGATACTTTTGCCATGGTCCTGCCCCTAAAATCATAAAGCTGAAAATAATATATACTATTTTCCAAGAATTGGAAATGCCAGTCAGTGCTCCCCTCTCCAAGCCAAGTAAGCAGGGCATAAAGAAAACAAATTGTAGTCATTTTAGGTGATTACAAGAAGGGGAGACTCATTGTCACCCTATGTGCTTGCTGAGAAGCAGGAATCCAGAACTCCTATTTGCTGTTGCAATCAAAGAAGAATATTACAAAATCATTCTTGGGAAAGCTGATGTGTGACCCTGGCTTTTCTTCTAGGGAAAATTGAAGAAGGCTGGCTGCAGCAGCCTGCAATAGGTATCTGCAAAGAGAAGGCACTGCTAATGCATCCAATAAGAATGTGTTTCTCTCCAGTAAAGTGGACAAGGAGCTGGAACTGTAGAAGCCTGTGAGGTAAGGAACAGACAGCAAGTGAGAGGAATTATGGAAAGTCAGAATACATCCTCCTCCTCTAGGGGCCATGCAGAGAAAAGGGCTTCATCAAGGGTCTTTGGAAGAGCTCAGACGGATAACTCACTTGGGAGCTACACAGGAGGCATCAATAGCCTCACATTATGATAGCAATCATGCCCCTTCTTTTCTACCTCTCTACCCAGACCAATTCTGAAGAATCTCGATAGAGACTTTGGCAGAGGAGGAGGAGCAAATATCTGACCATACTTGTTTCACACTGTAGGTACCTACGGTTAGGCGAGGCCTGAAGTTGTGGAAAACACCTTGAAATGAATATGGGATTCACTTTGAGGTTGGACTAGAATTTTTCGATTGGAAAGTGAGTGTTAATTACTGGCATTGTTGTTGTTTCAACAAAATTCAGATGGAAAGCAATATAGTATCTGTCTAATCAACCCTGAAGGCATGAAAGAGGGAGATTTTATAGAGCGTGAATGACAGAAATAATGGGAGGGAAAAAAGTGTTTCAAATAAGCATATTATTAAATTAGAACTGTTCGATATACTAGTTTTACAAAGAAGTAATGAAATATTAGTTGGTAAAGCACTTAAGACAGTGTATGTTACATGGCAAGGGCTCCATACATTTTAGCTGCTTTTATAATTGTTGTTTCTCAAAGGAAAAATATAAAATTTCCATATGATCCAAAACAGAAAGAGCTGTATTGAATAGTAATGATGGAAAATTACAAAGGGAAAGATTAAAGAGCCATGTGTCAGGCATCACATAATAAACGTTGTGAACTTGAACAGAAGATTCTTTCATGGCTCTTTGAATTTTAGGATTCTATTATTTTAAGCATGAATTATTTTTCCATTGTGGGGAAAATCTGTTTTTCCTCCCACATTATATAAACAATACAACTCTTCTTACATTTTTTAATTTAAAGAAACATAGGCTACTCCTTTTTATCTTCTAAGAGCATCCACTATTAAATCAATATCATTCATCCTTTTGGTTTGGAGTATTAGCTGCCTTTATCAAATGCAAATCACAAAAAACTTGCCTGTCAGTTTTCATTCTTTGATGGCTCTTTCTTTATCTTTGAAAATGATACTGATGTGAATTGAGTGAAACAGTACAGCTAAAACTGTCTGGCAAGGGACTGAGATTTTATATAACTGTAACTTACTTTCTTTTGTACTAACTCATTTTGAGCTTCTGCAGAAAGGATATTCCAACAACACAAAGCAGATCAGAGAGTAAGCAAAGTGTTTCATTTTTTTAAGCAACTGTCACTTTCAGAAATGAAAAACATTGTAAGTGTCTTGACTCAGAAAACAAAGCATTTCATTGTCAAGTTGAGAAAGAGTAATTCCATACTCACATCTTGATTGGTCATCTCCCAGTAGGGTCTCTCTCCATAAGACACAACTTCCCACATTACTATTCCATAACTCCAGACATCACTGGCAGAGGTAAACTTGCGGAAAGCTATTGCTTCTGGGGCAGTCCATCTGATTGGAATTTTTCCTCCCTAAAATTGAAAGAGATTTTAAAAACTTCCTACATACTTCAAATGTATCTAGGGACACTGTTGCCTCACTGAAAAGATCTAGACAGAGATGTAGCATTCTTAAGTGAATCTGTTTGACAGCACACAGTCTCTTTTCATATCTCTCAGCCCATAAACAGTTGTAGACTAAAACTACTAATTGGCTGTCTGAAAGGTTTCTAGTTTAAATTCTGTGTGACTACTGAAGTAGGTACAGAATCCACATCTCAATTACAGTTCTCAGTATGGCAGCTCTAAGTAAGGGAAAGCAGGCAGTCAAGCAAACCAATAAGGTATACTCTGATGACTTTCGAAGAGAGAGTAAAGGACTCAAATTCCCTGGGTGCTTCATTTCTTTAATATAGAAATTATAAGTGGAAATTATAGGTTGATGAATGTGACCCTGAGCTGTTTAGCAGTTAATAAGACAAGCATTAACATTGGAGATATAAACATATATATATATATATAAAATGGGAGGGAAAATATATATAATTTTTTAGATATATATACACATATATAATTATATATAAATACACACACATATGTATATATAATTTATAAATTATATATGTACATATATAAAATTACATATAAATTATATATTTACATATATAAAAATATAAAAAATATAAAAATATAAATGTATTTTATATACATTTATTTTTATATATTTTTATATACAAATATATAAAATATAAAAAATGTAAAAATATAAAAAATTTCGATTGGAAAGTGAGTGTTAATTACTGGCATTGTTGTTGTTTCAACAAAATTCAGATGGAAAGCAATATAGTATCTGTCTAATCAACCCTGAAGGCATGAAAGAAGGAGATTTTATAGAGCATGAATGACAGAAATAATGGGAGGGAAAAAAGTGTTTCAAATAAGCACATTGTTGTTGTTTCAACAAAATTCAATGTGCTTATATATATATATATATAAATATATATAATTATATGTAATTATGTATATAAAATTATTTTTATATAAAAATGCATATATACATTTGTATAGAAAAATGTATTTTTATATATTTACATATATAATTTATATGTAAATTATATATTTACATATAAATTATATATTTACATATATACGATTTATATATAAATTATATATATTTACATATATACACTTTATATATATAATTATGTATATATATATAATTTTGTGTTATTTTATTTTATTGTATTTTGAGACAGAGTCTCGCTCTGTCTCCTAAGCTGGAGTGCAGTAGCACAACCTCCACTCACTGCAACCTCTGCCTCCCTCTCAGTTTCAAGAGATTCTTGTGCCTCAGCCTCCCAAGTAGCTGGGACTATAGATGCACTATCATACCTGGCTAATTTTTGTATTTTTAGTAAAGATGGGGTTTCACCATGTTGGCCATGCTGGTCTCAAACCCCTGACTCAAGCAATCCACCCACCTTAGCCTCCCAAAATGATGGGATTACAGGCGTGAGCTACTGTGCCTGGCCTAACATTGGATATATTAAAACAAAGTTATACATTCCTTGATGTTGTATTTTTTTTTACTATTTTTTATTTATTATCCTTTAAGTTCTGGGGTACATGTTCATATCATGCAGGTTTGTCACATAGGTATACACCTGCCACGGTAGTGGTTTGCTGCATCCATTGCCCCGTCATCTACATATAGGTATTTCACCTAATGCTATCCCTCCCCAATCCCCCCACCCCCTGCTATTCCTCCCCTAGCCCCCCACCCCTAGGCCCCAGTGTGTGATGTTCCCCTCCCTGTGTCTGGTATTTTTTTTAGACTTGCTTTTTTCTTTTCCTCTGTTGTCATATTTTTGTTTTTGTTTGGTTCAACTGTTTAAGAGGAGGGTAGTTTGTTTGACTCAACCAAACTAAAAATTATTGAAACTGGTTTGGGGGAAAATCCTGCCACATTATCAAGTCTGAGCTTTTTTTAATGGCATGAAAATTGATTTGGTAGACTTTTCTTTAGTTCATAAAATAAGCACTTTTATATCATGCCTCTTTTAGGGTGAAATTATTTTTCTCTTAACTTTTAAAAGCAGGCAAACCCAGATAACCAAATATTTTATCTGACATCAATATATATTGAGGAGAAAGAGGTGAAAATTTTCAGTGTTTTCTTGTGAAAAGCCTAACATATGCCTTCCCATTTTGCAGGAAAGGAAAGATTTAATTTACATAGCAAGGGAAAAAATGGACTTAAATTGCTATTTATGAACAAAAGTTTCAAGATACATAAGGAAATAACACTTTGGGGTCATACTAAAAATTATTCTGGGAATTGAAGTTAGATTTGAATTATTTGCTCTTTAGAGATATGGTAACACCATTTGAAGAAGACTTACCTGAAACTTATTCTCATTCATTAAATATCCATAGGTAAGATAGCATCATAATTCCTAGCTATACGTAAACATTCTATAATGTCTTAATATTCCTTTTAGAATTGTCATTTTTTGATTATATTAAACCTTAGCCCCAAATTTTTCTCCAGGTCCTCTGATCATCCTTTGTGTCTTCAAGAAATCTTAAGTTTCTTATCTTCTCATCTCTCAGTATATAGATTTTCCACAGATTGCCACTATACCCCATTTCGGAGGACTGAGCCTTGAGAGTTTCAGGTTCTCTGTCTCACTTCACCCTGTAGCATAACACACTCACACAAATCTTGAAATATCTACTTTTTGCACTTAACTAAGACACCAACCAGTCACACTGGCAATGGATTTTTTTATAACTTCAATCTTGCTCAGGCCAAGTTGATTAAGTGTAACTCTATTCCCAAGATAATTCTTAATCGAACTTTCATGTAATGCAAATAATTATTATGATAGTTAGGTCTAGAAGAGGAAAGATACCCCCCAATTACTTTATTGATTAAGCTGACCATTGGAAATCTTTGTTTGCTTTGATAAGTTACTTTTGCCATTCAGCATACTACAAATCCCAATGAATCACAAAGCGAAAATGTTTTTAAAAACCCTTATAATGTGAAAAAAATGTTACTGTTAGACTACCAGTGGATGCAATTTTTAAAAGTTCAAATAAATAAGAGAACATATATATTATTTTGAGAATGAAAGATATCAAATTGTATAGGGAAAAGGACACAATGACAAATCTCTATCTTCACAAGGGTTTCAGACATCGAGGATATCTAACTTACTGACATTGAACATATTTAGAATTAAGCAGATATTGTTTATCATGAGGAATTCAAACTCAATATGATCTCTCATATTAGAGATCACCCATAAGATTCTGTTGTAGCAATATCCACAGTTTTTCACAGAAATAGATGTCAATTATATAACATGTGAATTCAGCAAGCAATTACATCGCCAGAAAAGAGTGTTGACTTATGTGAAATATGACAATATGAGTTAGTGATAGATTTTCCATAGTGTGGACTTAAGTTTTTAATTAGGTATTACAATACCTCCAGGAAATCAAAACTTTTTGATGGAATAGCTCTTTTTTCCCACAATGTAAATCCTTAAAAGGTGGGAGCTAAATATTTCTGCATTTACTTTACAAGCGAGGACAGTATAATGCAGAGAGCTGAAACTACCTGATAATATTATATATGTTTACATATTCATATATATGTGTATATAGACACACAATCTTCAATGTAGGATATTCTGTATTTAACTCTTTTCTTTTAAATTTTGCAATCTGTATCCATTCTGAAGTAAGTTTTTTTATTTTTAGTACTTCAGGAAAAATGAATTATTGAGACTCAGATATTCTAAAGTTAATATTTAAATTTGCTGGTACATAAAAGGAAGAATTTTCTTAGTTTTGATTTTCTCTCTTTCTCTCCCTCACTCTCTTTCTTTTTGACTTTGTTGCAGGAATGCCCTTTTAGCTATTTCTTTTAGAATCTTTAAAAATTAAATGCCTCTGGTCTAGTGTTTCAGAAATGCACTCTGTTAGATCTTACCCTTGTGGTGTAGGCTGCCTCAGGATCATCTTCCAGTACCCGGGAAAGTCCAAAGTCAGACACTTTGCACACAAGGTTACTGTTGATTAAGATGTTTCTAGCAGCAAGGTCTCTATGCACATAGCCCATGTCAGAAAGGTACTTCATTCCTGCAGCGATGCCTCTCAGCATGCCAACAAGCTGAATCACAGTGAACTGCCCATCGTTTTTCTGCAAAGGCAATGTAGAAATATTAGCCTAGCAACACCAATCACTGGGGGAAAATATGAGTAGTCTGTATTCAAAGCCCCAAATTGATACCATCAATCACTAAAATTCATATGCAGTTTCTATCTGAAGGAAAATGGGAAATGTTAGAAAGTATATGGTTAACCTGGTAATGTTTATCTTTCTTCTGCTTGGTCACAGCAGATAAAGGTTTTGAAAACTCTGGTGAAAAATCTCATGTAGTTGCCTTTATCTGCACCGTAACTCCTTTATTCTCAGTCACCACAGGGGTTTATTCACACTCCAACCTATTACCTGCCTTGGGTCAACACTGTACTACTTTGAGATGGTTTAAAATAAGCTAGCTGGGTAGACATATTAAGGTAAAGAAGAAACGGCCAGAAGAGAAAAGGGAGTTCCTGCAACAGCAGTTGGGAGATGGGTGACTGAGCAATGACCAGGAAAATGTTAGCAATTTTTGGAAGTTTGTCATATTTGTCAAGGGCACTGAACTTATTGCAGTTCACAAACTATAAAGCTCAATGGATGGCTACTTTAAAATAAAGGAATGACATGACTCTAAGAGACTGGAGAACTTAAAGGTGCGGTTAAAAAATGTGGTAAGATAATTTGGTAGAATCTGGTGATTGGAAGGAAAATTTGATTTTCAGTGGACCATTATCAAATTCATTGCATAGGCTCCTCTTAAAATTGTTATCAGTGCCACAGTGCTGTCACTTTTTCCTGCCAATGGTAATGAGCACTATATTAAATTCACAAACTGCCAGCGTGTATGTTTAATCAGGCCTACAAATATGTTCCATGGTCTAACACAAGCTATTTACTAATAAAGTGGGTTGCCAACATTTAAAATTTAGAGATTTGAACATAAAAATATCTTAGCCTGAAATCCTGGTGATCTAATATTAGTTACTGTCGATTACCACATGACCTCTGCTGGTACAAGTAGGGACTGGCCCTCAGGTGGATTAGGAACACTTAGACTCCAACTTGACATCTTCATTAATGACTTGCCTGGGCTATTTACACATGTTTTTGCAAATTAACACATATTTACATAAAAATTTAGGGGCATATAATTAGGATTTGTGTGCGTTTTCTGAAAAAGACAATTTTCAAGCCAATATTCGTTTTGGAGTATAATTATTGTGGCTCTATAAATTTCTATTCTATTAAAAACTCAAGCTTTAAAGTGGCCCAATTTCAACTTCAACATCACAGCCAATATATAAATAACACCTTAAATAACTAAATTATTCTCAAATCCTACCTTTAAAAATGTATCTAAAGAGCCATTCTCCATATACTCTGTCACTATCATCACTGGTTTACCTGAAAAGAAAACAGAGTGATATAACCTGCTGCTCTTCAATTTTGCATTCTCATCTGGGAAAAGCTTACTCAGAAATTTTTATTAGTGTCGAAACTACATATATATATCTATATATATAGTGTATATATATACACTATATATATATAGTGTGTGTATATATATATATAGTGTGTATATATATATAGTGTATATATACAGTATATATAGTGTATATATATAGTGTATGTATATATATATACATATATAGTGTATGTATATATATAGTGTATATATATATATTCATTTAAAAATGTCCACTTTGAGTAAGAAGCAAATTCCTGATATAATGATATCTTACTATTATGGGTGAGTCAGTGAGAAAAATGTGTCGCAAGGTTAATAACAGATTGATATTTAAGATTCACACACACACACACACACACCCTTGCTGATATCAAAATTTATGTAGAAAATATGTTTAAGGATAATTCTGAGTTTTAGGATAAATTCTATTTTAATAGAAGTAATAATATAATGTATCCAATAATATTCAGCAAAACACTCAGAACATATTCATTTTTCTTATTCTCACAATTCCAAATAAAAACTCCTATCCTATCTTACTGCCCTGTTTATGATGCCTTGAATGTATATTGTGTTTTTCCTACCTTTACCTCTATGTTTTTGTAACTCCTTTCCATATGACTACCTGCCTTTCCTCTCTGCCACACACTTACAATCTCTATTAACCCCATTTTTTATTCTTTACTTTTTAAAGCTCAGTTCTAATTGCTATGTGAAAGCTTTCCTTAGTGACCACTATTTATGATGAAAAGAGTTCTCCTCCTTTCATATCTGACATTGACATGTAGCCTAGAGGTTAGCTGGACAAACTCTGGAGCCAAACTTCTTGGATTTTCATCCCAGAACAATCACTCACTACGATGTGATCCTGGGCAAGTCAATTCTTACTTCCGTGCCTCAGTTTTCTCATCTGTAAAATGAGGATAGCAATGGGATCTACCTCATAGACTTTTTGTCCACCAAGTCACATGGTTATCCAAGGCACTAAAAATAGTGCTTATTGCTCAGCATTTGCTATTCAAGGATTTAACATTTTAAAAATAAATTTTATCAACTTTGTATCTCTGTTTTGGCTTCCTTGCTACATGTAAGTAGACTAAGAAAACAGATCATCTTAATCCCTATAAAATTGTGACATTTTGTACATAGTATGTCTGTAATATAAGATGAAAACAGCAAGATAAAAAATTCTTACTATACAAGAAAATATCTAGAACACAGTTGTTAGTTTTATCATTCTGCATTTTCACTGTATTTTAAGACACACCCCATTGCTGTTTAATAGAAACACATGACATAAAACTTAAGTGTTAAAGTATTTCGAGTTAAGAAAAAGGAGAACTATGACAATAAAATTACCATATTTGTCAATTAATTAACATTTTAATTTATAAAGAGAAACAAAGACTATACAATTGTGAAATGCATTATAATTAATTTAATGCATTCTTCAGAAAAGTGCATTGATTGACTCAGGTCATAGAATGACAGCTTGTATATTTATGCATATCACATTATCCAGAAGTGCAAATATAGATATAGAACTTTTGATGATTACATATGAAAAAGAAATAAACGGGAAGAAAAAAGAATTTTTCATTCCCAGATCACTTAAAACTTACTGTTTGTAATAAGGTAGGACAAGTCAGTCTATTTCTCACTTAATTATCTTCTTATAAAATACTTTAGAGATAATATTTCTTTAAATAGAATGTGACAAATGTATTGCAAAGGCAGATACATTTCCTTATCCTCTAAAATTTATAAAAGTTGTAAAAAAGTTTGTCTATAATAATTTATTTGACACAGGTTTGTACCTGCCCATGTTAGGTGAGAGATCACATATGCAGAGATTGTGCATTTTGGATGTAATTTAATTTGCACCTTGAAGAGTGAAGGGGTCACTGGTGTAATAAAAGGTGTCCAGAGCTCCAGGAAGAGAGGGAGCACATGTCTATCCATATTGTCAAGAAACTGCCCATCAAGTTCAAATATGGTCAGAGCTCTGATTTTTTCTTTTTTGAAATCATAGTCACAGGAGATGAGGTGGCAAATACTGACTTTAAAACTAGATAGAAATGAAATTTCTTAGGAGATAAATAATTATTTAGATTGTATTTGTAAATGGTTCTATGAACACAACAGGAAAAAATGATAATAAATTTTTTATCCTTATTATGATTTTAATCTACAATCTTGAATAGAAAATTCTTGCAACTTAAACGTTAATTATCTTGTCAGACTCCTTTTAAAGGACTTCAGGCAAACTCTAAAATAGACACAATTCTGATTTGGGCCCTTTTTGTCCCATTCTCACATCTCAGAGCCTATTTCATATCCATCTGAAGTCCTTTTCTTTCCAGAGTACAAAACTAATATACCTCTCCCAGGAGAGACAGCCCCACTGTTTAGGCACAGGTACCTATACGTCAAAATTTATACCAGTGATAATGCCAAGTATCCTGGATCACCCCGTTATATTCAGCATTATCCCGTCATTTGCCCAATTTGAGGAATTTGAAAGTACTCAGCAAAGAAACGGTTACGCACATAAAGGGGACACATGGGCAACTCCAGTGTCAGCTTTTTGCCAAGAGAATAGAAAGATTTCAATCAATGTACAATGAATAGAGCCAAAAGGGTATGTACCTGACAAAGATCAGCCTTAGTCTAACTAAAAGGAGGCCTAGATTTTCTAGAATCAGTTTATAATTCCAGAAATCCTCCCTGTGTGACTGTTTTACTTGGACTCTGACTGATCTCTCCCCTCATTTAAAAAATCTATTGAGAGGGTTGTCACATTATAATGAATTGAAAGAACTGAACTCCAGCAGACATCTAGAGAATATAGTCTCAGCTTTTCCTGCTTGGTACCTCTAAGCTCATATCACATGAACAGACACCTTGTGCTCCACTAATCTATGTTATCATTATCTCCTTTACCCCATGTCTTTTATGTTTGCAGGGCTTTTACTGTATTTCTACTTACAGAATTTTCAGTTTCTTTCCTCTTTCTTTGCCTAGAATTTTATTTTTCTGCCTACCTTTTCATATTTTAGGCTTTCTTCCTAGATTTATGGGTCAGTGGTAAATATTACTGCTGCTCATCCAATGTCTAGTGAGTAGGATTTGGATGGAATTCTCATATAAAAATTATCTTTTTTTTTGGGAAAATCTGTATCTTAAATTAAACCCCAAATTCATTGAATTTAGAAGACAGAATTTATATTCTAAAGAGAATGCACTGATCAGATGACTTATTAAAACTGAATAATATATATTTGGGGAAAAAAAGGGAGATGGGCACCTGACATTCATCCTGTAAGATTTTTCAGCTTAGAGTCGCCTGATTTTAAAAGTCGGATAAATTATTTATGACAGTGTAGGTTGTGATGTGAAAAACAAAAACATTATTTGAGAAAGATGATAAGAAGCTAAAGCACCTCTCATATTTTACATGATAGGGGAAAGCAATTAAAATAGATGTTTGCAAACAAGTATGATCTTCTTTTGTTGACAAGAATAGGACAACTTCAGAACCCATTCGATTATTTTTCATGCTTGAGTCATTTTAATGCTTATTACATTTAGTTTGGCTTATGTTTTGTCTCAGTTCCTGCTAGCCTGCAAAAATGACATAGCAATAATTAACATGGCTTACTCTAACCCTCGTAAATTCAATAAAACTGTATAAATCATTTTCCATTATCCAGCTTGAAATACAAAAAGTAGATCTGCCAATATTTTGAAAGCATGTTATCAAAAGTCCATATAAAAAGAGCTCATAAAGTATGTCAAAACATGATTTTAATCACAGAAGAGAGTTTTTATATTACTTTATATTATTTACTGAAGGCCCAGACCAGGGAGAGTTCATGAAGTAACAGAAATACATTATTTGAGAAATTTACCTTTATTATTAATAACCATAAAAGAGCTCAAATTTATTGAGCATCTACTCTATATAAGGCACTGCTATTAATTGATATTAAAATTCTGTAACTGTGATATCATAATAAACTTTTTCAGAGAAGGCAAGTAAGGCTCAGAAAGATTCAATATATTCCTTGGGTTGTCTAGAGCAAATTATATAAGGAGTAAAGTTGAGAATCAAATTTATATCTATCTGAATATTAAGGGTATTTTCCTTTCTCTCATACTGTGATACCAATAAATTCAAAATATTTACTTTAATTTCATTTTAAATACTCACATATATTCATTTTTTATATGTTAATACAAACTTGGGAATCACAAATGCTTATTAAAAGGGAAAAAACAAAACAACAAAAATAAAAAACTATGAGGCAGCTAGTACTTAGAAATGTACTCAGATATTTTAATTTTATTATGGTTCTTGTTTGCTGGCTAACATATTGGGACAAGTCCTTTGTAAAGTTAAATAATTTCAGATTTGGGAAATAAGATAAAATCAAAATCTTGTATACCTTACCTGAGACAGGGGCATGGAAATGCAAAATGTCTCTATGGGTAGAAATTCCAAGCTTTCCAAAAATATCTTCTTTATTTCAGATTGTTTACATTGATATAAACTTTCTCTATAGATGTTCATTTCTCAAATTGAAAAGAAACTAGAATTGTTCTTACATTAGTGAAGGTGGTTAATACAGTAGTTAATTATGGAGTCAGAAATTATAGAATTTTCAGAAGAGATGGAGAATCTAAAAATGATCAAATCTGACCACCTTGATTTATTAATAATAAAAACAAATAAAAGTTTTATTTACTAACACACAATCTGCAAATCAGTGAAACTCTATGAACCTATTTTTTTAGATGATTGAGAGTTAGATTCTTTCAGAGAAAACACTTGTAAATCTTTCATTTTTAGTATACATATATATATCTAATAAACACCTGTATCTGCCTTAACAAAGAAAAACAAATACCAAATTAATGAGCTTGCTTCCATTTCTGCTTCAGTTTTAAAGTTGTTCATGTATATCGTTGTTTATAACTGGTTCATATAACTTTGTTTCTTCTTGTGAAATGGAAGACATAAAATTCAAGTTTACTCATACTTGACCAGTTTTCTTTTTACTTCTTAGGACTAAAGGTAAATCCAACTTGATACACAACATCTGTAATTGTATGCTAATAGGCATCTCAAATTTAAGGCGTTCACAACTGAACTACTGATTACCAAACATAATCTTGTTCCTCTCAAAGTTTCCCATAATGTAACTCCTTTCTTTGAGGTAGTCAGGACAAATAATTTACAGTTATCATTGACTCCTCTCTTGTTCTCATACTTCACATCTAATTCAGAAGGTTTACTGCAATTGCCTTCAAAATATCTACAAAATCCAACCACTACCCTCTACCATGTTAGGTCATTACACTGACCTAATCCATATGATGTGTGAACAATTTCACGTAGCTTCAGTGCCTCCCTGCTTCAACACTGGGTCCTACCATCTCTTCTTAACCCAGCCGCCTTTCTGGTCCTGTTAATGTGTAAATCAAATTCTGTCCCATCTTAGCTCTAAGTCTTCAAAGTTCAGATTAAGACATGGTCTTTGCAGGGACCAAAGAGTCTTGACATTATCTGTTCTCCTACTGTGTCTTTAATCTAAATCCTTACTGAAGACTCCTGTCAATCATTGCACTGTAGCAACAATGGGTTTCTTGCTGTTTCTTGAACATTCCAGGCAAGTTCCCTTAGAGCATTGCTACTCCTTCTTCCTGTAACAGACTGCCGCTAAATGTCTGTAAGGCTCAAACCTTTAATTTGTTCAAGCCTTATCTAAGTGAAATAGAAACCATTCACTCTCAACAGAAGCAACCCCTAATCTACTTATTCAGCTTGATTTTCTCCATTTAACATTATTATCTTAAGTTATTTGTTCATTTAATTTCTGTCTCCATCACCTAAAAAGGTAAATTCTATAAAGGCAGAAACTCAGTCGGTTTAATCTCTGCTGTAGCCTCAATGATTAGTAAGAATAGGCATTGATTAGGTGATCAACTACTATTTTTGGAATAAATGAATGTTTCTGGTCAAGCATGTGCAGAATGATTAAATATGAGGTTGGTTATATCTACTATTTAGGAGTTTGGATTTTGGAGTCAGAGAGAGCTGTTTTAAAATCTGGCATTATTCCCATGCTAGTTTTATGATATTCAATAGGTATCTTTTTAATGTTAATTTATCCCTTCTGTAAAATGAAAACAAATACTAATGTCTATAGCATAGACTTATTGTGCAAATTAAAAGAGATAACATATAAAGAAACTAAGCTTAGTAAATTCTTAATGCAATGTGAATAATTAATAGTGGTATATGCAAGATCTTATTTTCAAGCAATTACCTTCCTATTAATTTTAATTTTTTTCTTAAAAGCCTACGGTTTTATAGAATAACGTTTTCAAGTTTAAAACATAAAGTATATCATTTAAGATGTTTACATAGCTTAAGATGTTTACATAGCTTCAATTTATTCATTCAGTATTTTAATTTCCTTCAGTTTTTAAATTACCTAATGTGTCTGGCTCTTTGCTAGACACAAAGCGGGTTATAAACCTATGCCAGTTTCAAGAAGCTTATTGCATAAGAAGAGTGATAAAACATGTGAAGATATAATTACGAAATAACATATAGTACGACAGAGTATACAGAAATGCCACTGATATTTAGACAATTACTTCTGGCTGAGAATTCATTCATTCAGAACATACATAAAGTGCTACACATGCTGGGCTTGGATCTAAAAACACATAAGTGAGCAAAACAAAAACGTTTGCCCTTTGAAGTTTGTATTTTGAAGCTTGTACACTAATAAAGAACTGGGAAGCTTTTCTTTACTCAGCTATTCAATGTAATTGAAGGTCTACTTTATGCCAGGCAGACACTCAGGATTGAAGGAAAAATGAAGATAAATGATGCTGATCTCATAGAGGTCACATTTGAATTAAACGTGAAGGTCAAGTAGAGAGGAAAGAGGACATTTTAGAGATGAGTGAAGTATCTCAAGGGGGCAGGACAAGAATAAGGTAGGGTTTTCCAGAAAGAAATAGTGGAATATGGAAATGTGTATCAGGTTAAGTATGAAAGTCTATGCATTTGGGTTGTTTGCTCGACTGCTGATGAAGCATGACAGGAAAGCAGTGATTTGAGGGCAATGTGTATGGAGTAGACAAAAGTGGAAAAGTGACAAAATGGGAACAGCAGTGGAAGATTGTTGAAAAAATGTTAGTTAATACATAATAAGAGTCTGTATAAAGAAAATAATCTCACTAGACAGAATAAAGTAATATCTTTGAAAGAGAATAAGTCAAAACTGGCAGTTTAAGTAATCAATGTAATTGGATGTTCTGTCTTTGCAGTTATAGAAGTAAAGAGAAGGACAGAGATTCCCGTAATCGTTCTCTAATGTTTTGTTTAAATTCATTAATTTTACAGAACTAAGCTTATTCGTACATGATTCTAGATTAAGAAATAAAACTATGACTAATCCTAATACTCAGTAGATGTTCCTTTAGTCAGTTTGGATGATAATTTTCCACTGATAGAGGACGAAATCTTCAGGAACGAAGGATGCAACAATGAAAAAAAACTATCATTTTTTTTTCCTTTTTATCTTTTTCCCAAATCTCATTAAATAGTAAAAGCTGGCACTGTGTCTATTACACTAAAGTGCCTTGCATTTCAAATGAGTCAATTAAGCCAAGACCTGTGGAGTTTTTTTTTACGTCATTTGTCATAAAGCCTCTTTAGAATATATGTATCTATTTATGATGTTTCCTGTTTCACAATAAATCACAGAAGGAATTTGAATGGGGATTCAAACTTCTGGCACGTGATAGTGGAAAGATGAAGGCTCAGGATGACACCACCCATAGGAGTGCTACTTCAGACTCCCCACCTCAGCTTCAATCAGAAAAATCACAAGATTTAGTTGCACTTATGTCTCATTATCTGTGTGCTGCAGGTTGAGAATAATTGCTGAATAAATTAGCATCAGATCAGAGAGCATGAAATTAAGGACACAAACAGAGTGAGTTGCAACATGGTAAATTAAAAACAAGTTGAAGATTTCCTAAGTTGAACATCAAGAGCTAAATTTATAAAGGGGAAATATAGTTTCAATTCATATAGAATAAAAAGTAAAAGCAAATAAACATTGTAAGTATTTACATTTTGCTTTACATATATGTGTAGCCTCATGGTGAGCAGCATCATTGGGCAGAATATTTGATTAAGAAATTAGAAATTTAATGAGCCTGGTACAGTGGCTCACACCTGTAATCCCAACACACTGGGAGGCTGAGGCAGGCAGATCATGAAGTCAGGAGTTTGAGAACAGCCTGGCCAAGAGACCAGCCTGGCCAATATGGTGAAACCCCATCTCTACCAAAAACACAAAAATTAGCCAGGCATGGTGGCAGGTGTCTGTAATCCCAGTTATTTGGGAGTCTGAGGAAGGCAAATTGCTCTAACCCAGGAGGCGGAGTTTGCAATAAGCAGAGATGACGCCATTGCACTCCAGCCTGGGCGACAGAGCAAGAATCCAACTCAAAAAAACAAAAACAAAAACAATAAAACAAGGAAATTAGAAATTTAAAACTGCCTTTCTAACCACAGTAACATTTTTTTAGACTAGAATTCACAGAATCTAGATATGATCATTTGTTGATATTGACACTAGCTTCTAAAAAATGCACATACAATATATGAGAAATTTGTTCATATTAGCAAAAGAGGTTGTCTTTGTTTATCTCAGTCAGGATCCGTTCAAATAAACAAGTTTTGTAATAAATCAAAGGTCTTTACCAGAAGCATTGGTAACAAAAGCCAAAATAGACAAATTGGATCAAACTAATCTCCAGAGCTTCTGCATAGCAAAAGAAATAATCATTAGAGTGAACTGGCAACCGACAGAATGGGAAAAAATTTTTGCAATCTACCCATCTGACAAAGGGCTAATATCCAGAATCTACAAAGAACTAAAGCAGATTTACAAGAAAAAAATCAAGGAAACCCATTCAAAAGTGGGCAAAGGACATGGACAGACACTTTTCAAAAGAAGACATATATGAGGCCAACAAACATACGAAAAAATGCTCATCATCACTGGTCAGTAGAGAAATGCAAATCAAAACCACATTGAGGTACCATCTCATGCCAGTTAGAATGGTGATCGTTAAAAAATCTGGAGACAACAGATGCTGGAGAGGATGCGGAGAAATAGGAACATTTTTACACTGTTGGTGGGAGTGTAAATTAGTTCAACCATTGTGGAAGACACTGTGTCCATTCCTTAAGGACCTAGAAATAGAAATTCCATTTGATCTAGCAATCCCATTACTGGGTATATATCCAAAGGATTATAAATCCTTCTATTATAAAGACACATGCACACATATGTTCACTGTGGCACTGTTTACAATAGCAAAGACCTGGAACCAACCCAAACGCCCATGGATGATAGACTGGACAAGGAAAATGTGGCACATATACACCATGAAATATTATGCAGCTATAAAAAACGATGAGTTTGTGTCCTTTGTAGGGACATGGATGAATCTGGAAACCATCATTCTCAGCAAACTGACACAAGAACAGAAAATCAAACACTGCATGTTCTCACTCATAGGTGGGTGTTGAACAATGAGAACACATGGACACAGAGAGGGGAGGAACACACACTAGGGTCTGTTGCGGGGGACTAGGGGAGGGACTGTGTAGGTAGGGAGGTTGGGGAGGGACAACATGGGGAGAAATGCCAGATATAGGTGATGGGGGGATGGAGGCAGCAAACCACATTGCCATGTATGTACCTATGCAACAATCCTGCATGTTCTTTACATGTACCTCAGAACCTAAAGTGCAATTATATATATAAGAATTTATGCAAAATAAAAAAATACAATATTTTTACACAAATATTTAGTATATGATTTTTGTCTTCAGGGAACACACATTATTTTTTAGCTAGAGAGCTGAAAAATATAAACAAAAGAGACAAAATTTAGTGGAAAGTTTGAGTAAGACTTTTATACAAAATGAAGAAATGTTACAGACTTACAAAAATTATCACATAGGCACAGTGTTCAAAGAAGAAATTACTTCAGAGCAAAGTGGTAAGGGATTGTTTCACAGAGTTGGTAGACTTTAAATAAGGTTTCAAAGGACTTGAAAAAGTAGTGAACATGAAGGTGTAAATTTCAGAGAAAGAGGCAATGAAGGCAGGGCAAAATATGAGGTATTTTAAAATGGACTAAGCATAAAATGGATATGCAGAAGTTCAGCACATAGAAAGAGAGATAAGTGGAACAGTAGTAACTATGTTCTAAATAAGTACTTACTTTGTGCCGTGGCCATTCTAAACTTTACCTATATTAATTCAGGTCATCTTCACAGTAATGCTATAAGCTATTCTGACCCCATAGCATTAATGTGAAAACTAAGGTTCTGAATGTTTACGATGTGCAAAACCACATAATTGTTTATGTTAGAACCAAAATTCAAATCACATCACTAGATGCATAGTCCATGTTCTTGACTATCACAGTCTTCCATGATAATAACAGTAATCTGGCATTGTTCTATATATTACATTTTAACTCATTGTGAAGGGTAGATTGACTACCTTGGAGTTTGCATTCAGCCTGGGGTAATGGGAAATCATAGTGAGAGTTTATTTTCAGAAAGTTAAATTTGGCAGCCATGTGAATGAGTCAATGAAGATGGAAATTATTAAATATTTGCTTAGTATTATCACTGGTACCATTATTAAGAACTAAGTTTTATATTAGATAATACCATTTCTGCATACCAAATAAGTTTACTGAATCTTTATTGTTATGAGTCTTGCTCCTATAGTATCTAGCACCACTTACTATCACAGATGTTTTTCAAGGTTCTTCTCAGAATATAGCCGCATTCAAATTCTTATTTTATTTTATGGCATCTGTGGCCATATTTTTATATCATATTCTTATTTCACATATTCCTACACATCCATTAAAGAATATCCTTGTTATAAAACATTTTTGCTTTATTTCATTCAAAAACTATCTTTTTTCTTCTGTCTGCCTCTCTCTTGATCCTGCCTCCTGCCTTCCTTTAGCAATTTACACTTTTCTGATAAGACCTCAGGATTGTCTTTTTGCTCCAGAAATGCCTTGTATGGGCTGCCATCAAGTAAAGAATGATGTGTGGGTATATACTCAACTGGAGGAAGAAACACATCTAAGATTTGAAGAAATCCACATCTGTAGGTTATTTTATTCTTTTCCTACATTCTTCTCTGAGCATCTTCCTGGACATGTAGATCTCTTTAAGATATGGATTTTGGTAAGTGACGTGTAGGGTGTAAGGGATAAAGGAAGGAATCAGAACACATAGGAACAGTGAAGAAATAATGGATACAAAGACAATAAAGGCCCCTCAGTTACGTGCCACAAAAATACATTATTTGGTGACTGAAAATGATTTAAAATCTTTTTATTGCAAGGCTTACCACATGAACACATTTACAAAACGTTAAAACAAATTAAAAGAGATGTAAAATTCTACATATTTTTGAGAGAAAAAAAAACTAGATTTGGTTTAACAACAACAAAAAATCACGATAAGGAACTTTTCCCGTCTTCTGTGGCTGTTGCTCTCCCTAGAGCTATTAACATATCTTTTAAAAAAAGAATAAACAAAATGAACCTGGCTATAAAAAACTGCTTAAAAGGTGGCATTACTATGGTTATAGCAATCCTACTAATGTTAAACTTCAATGCCTCAATCAAAACTTTGAAGTTAATATTTCATTAGGATAAAAAGTAAAAGAGCCAATAGTCAAAAAAAAAGTTGATATCTTTACTGCTTCTTTTATCTGGTTTCATTTTTGTCTGGCATTGAATTCATAGCAAATGGGTTAAACTATATATTTTTAAAGAATAAAAATTGAAGTTCATTGAAGTTTAATTTTAACAAAAATCTACTAAAATACAAGCTAAACACTAATATTAGAGAAATTAGTATATTATAATCTTGGTTTCTCTTTACCCTAAAATTAATAATATTCTAGACAGATATTGATGATATGCACACACACATATAATTTGCCATCATACTTACTTTTGGTCACAACACCTTCTAAATGGATGATGTTAGGATGATCAAACTGTCCCATGATACTTGCTTCACCTAGGAAATCTCTGCGTTGCTTATCAGTATAGCCTACTTTAAGGGTTTTGATAGCCACAGGTAATTCTCTTTTTCCTGGTAGTTTCAAACGTCCACTACAAACTTCACCAAATTCACCTTGTGATAAAGATGAAAAATTGCAAAAACTCATTTGAAATTCTTAGTCTAATAAGAGTTGAATGAACTCCTAGACTACTAAGGCTTAGACAAAGAAAGAGTCAGAAAAGGGCAGTCTATACTACATTACCGATGTTCACGAAAATAAATAGTACATTGGGACAAACCATAACAGACGATCATAAAACACTTTAGCTTTCTCTATCTTACCTACAAAAACCTTTTAAAAAGTTAGAGTGAAATTAAAAGCAACTAGCTAAAAATCACTTTGTCTTCTTTTTCTGTATACTGTAGTAGTAATAAGAAGAGAAGAGTCAACCAGGTTATAGACAGAAAAAAAGGAAACAATTTTAAGGCAGATATGAACTGAATTATGTAAATGCTTTTGGGTATTACAAATTCACTATATATATGCACACATATATATATAATGGTAAAACATTATGTATTTAAAATATATTTTTGCTGTTTTTTAATTTCATAAAGTGGATATTTGCTGGTTTAAGAATGAGTTACACAAAAGGTTGCATTAAAATGTGATCAATTACATACCACTTTGAATGCAAACCAATTACAAAAGATTAAAAACCTTCTGTTAGATCAGGACACTGATATATTTCATTCTAGAATACAAACAAAAGTTAAAAGTCAAAGTCAAACCCATTGTCATACCTGCTCCAATAACTCTCTCAATGGTGATACATGATGCTTCTATCTCCTTGGCAAATTCATGGACAGCTTGATTGGGATCCTCATAGGTGTGTGGATCAATATAAGTTCTTACCCCTGGCAGTTTAACTGCAAAAATAAATTGGCATTAAAATACAGGTAGTTGTGATGGATGAGCAAAACTATGAACTTTATTAGCATGCAAGTATGGCTTAAATCTGTAATTCCTAGAAGTAGCTGAACTGCTAAAACCAGCCCTCTCCTGAATTACAGTTGTTTGTACAACTATATCACTTTTCTAATCTTAGAAATCTGTTTGCAGGTACAAGAAATGCATATGTGATGACATATCTGAGAAAATATGCCTCTCAATTATAATACTTAGAGAGTCTCTGAGGCAAATTAAGACAATGTTATTCACTGAACTGGACAATAAAATACTAATGGTTAATTTGCTGGTTTATTATTCTATATTTCATACGGATGATATTCTATATAATCACAGATTATTAAGTTTAACTTTATAAAAAATAATTTCAAGTAACTTTTCCGGGGGTATGGTGCAGAAAGGCTGACATATAAGTCAAAAGAATATATTCTGCTTCTCACTGTACTCCTTTCACTGCATGACATTAGACAAGACTTACATTCTGTGAGTTTCAGTTTTATCACCTTTACAGGCTACTAATATTGCCTCAATCAAGGTTTTTGGAAATAAATAATATTAAATAAGATAGGATTAGGAAATGAACTCAATGCTTTGCAGCATGAGTTATGGCTTTAATGATTTTGACATGTAAGATGGCAGAGTGACAAAAACCAAATAAATTTATTTGTCACTCACTTGGCAAATCAACCAACATTGTGCCATTTAAGGAAAAATAATAAAATTCAGCACATTTTTTTCTAATTGTTAAAACTCTTTATTAAAACATGATTTTCTGCATTATTTTTCAAAGCATGGTCTTTTCAAGTCATTTGAACCAAGATCGCTGCTACAGAACCTATTCAGGTAAATTCCCGCTAAAATACTAGAAGAAGAAAAAAAAAACCTGAGAAATTTTATTTGTTTAACCTGGTGATGCTACTTAATGATAGATTTCTACCCATTGTATTGCTAGGAATTAGAATTTTCCAAGAAATTTGATTTGAACTATAATAGTTCTTTATATTAAGCAAAAAGTTTTTATTTTGATTTTAATGAAAGTATTCTTTAAATAATTGAATAAAGCATTAAGCTACTGCCTAAAGCCTGCCAGAAACACCCAAGCCCATATTCTTTACAGGAATGTAATAAGAGAACATTTACTTTAAAAATATATTTTGGTCAGTTATTATAAATCTAGCCTGAAAAGAAACTTAAATAACAATAAACTGTCCCCTATTTTATTCTGTTCTTATTTTTTACAATTTGCTTACTGTGCCCATTATGAAAATGCATCTTTTCCTCTTCTGGATCTTGTTTTGCTTTGCTGTAGCCACACCGCCTGGAACAAAGTAAACTAGAATTAACCACATCTGAAAGTGGTGAATCAATCACGTCAAGCCCAGAGGCATGAAGCAAAATTGGAATTATTGCAATCGTAAACTGATTTTCATACTAGTAGTTTGCAACGATGCCAATACTCTTTTTTTTTGGGAAGAGACCTATGTCCCTAGCCAGTAAGCCCCACTTAGCAAACAATCCTGCCTAGATTTCACTGAGAAGTCTGAAGCCATCTAAACCTGTTTTTAAACTTCCTTCACCAAATACCAGACACCAGACATTGTTGTTCTCTTTTCCTCTTTTATTTTATTTTATTTTTATTTTTAAGCAGCTCGAAGTCCACTGCTCTTTCTGAATAAACAGCCCAAAAATGTGCCTCTGATCTAATGGTTCCTCGCCTTCAGCACCCTGCACAATAGGTTTTTTATTTTTGTTTTTCTCTCTACTGTTTTGGAGTCCTCAGTTGCTCCACTGGCTGTTTTCCAATCATATCCACTCAGAAAACTATGAAATTCACCACAACTTGCAAAGCCTCTCAGCTTCCCTTTTCAAAGTTTTGTCTCTCTTCATTTTTCTCAATTATCCATAAAGTTGCAAGTCCTTGCAAATTTCTCTTATTACTGGAAAAATCAGTCCTCCTAAGATTCACAAACCTGTAAATAATATCTTAGTTTTTCATTATTCTTGATGAATTAAAATCCCTAACTACTTTTCTGATGCTTTTTGCTCTTCTCTACATTTATGTATGGATATTTTCATAGGTCCTCCATGTGAACTTCTCTGGCTCTCTCCTCTCAATCCATCTGTTTCTATCAACTTAATTAATATCTTTATCTCACTGGTTTAATTCCTTTTGAGAGTTATGTTCTTATTCCCGATAGATTTATTTTATAGGGGTATTCTACCAACATTCAAGCTCAATGGACCTGAAAATGAAATCAGCGTATTTTTCTTTACTTCTTTCTATCATGGTCTGCTTTCTTTTCCTGTTAACTCTAGTATGGCCTTGGTCCCTTAAAAACAAAGCCTTATCGTTGTGTCCTTCACAACAAATTAGTGCCAAATCCCAGGCACTATGACCCATCTCTTTCTTTTCATTAGCTCTAACATTTCCTCAATTAAGTCATTATTTTTCCTCCACATTACCATAAGTGCCTTCAAAATGATGCTCCTCCACTCTATAACTCCTTTTCTAAACTATACTAGACATGGCTATAGCCAAATTATGGTATATAAGATACTTTTCTATTGCATTAACTATATACTGCAAAATATTTAATGAAATTATAAGACAACGTTTCCTAAATGTAGCCCTAACACACATTTTCTGCATCAACTCCAACCGTTCATCTTCTCGTGTACTAAACTTTCTCCTGAAATCTCCAGGATATTTCTCCATGCTTCCATACATTTGCACATATTGGTTTCTCCACCGAGGATTTTCTTCCTAACAATTTCCAACTGTCAAAGTTCAGTTCCATTTTTGCCTTCTTTACATTTTCCCAATACTCAGACTTAACGTAATATTTTCCCTTTGGAACACAATAGCTTTCTATTGATTTCCATTCTACGGTGCAGAATAATCATTTGAGTATGTTTGTTGGCTTCCTTATTACTTTTTAGCTTCTCAAATGACAGCAATTTGCATTCATCTATAAATTCTTGCAGTGACCCAGCACCTAAGAGTTGGCACTAAAAATATTTGTCACATTGATGAATGAATAAATGAATGAGAGAATGATATTTTGATTATGCCTATACAACGACATGTGTTTGAAGAAGGAATGTGCTGAATGAACACTGAATTGATGATTAAGCATACAACATTAAACAATTGGCTAAAATGAAAATATTTAAATTATTTTTAGTGAAATTCTGAAGAAGTGATTTTACTATTCATAAGCTCCCAACACAAAATTCAGTTTATTAAAAACTAAATTTCCGTTGATTTATGGATTAAGAAAATACAGCCAAGTGACAGACTGACAAAATATTTCCATTACAAAATTGGTTGAGAACTACTCTGTGACATAAATGAAGTGCCTATTAGACATGTACTAACAGAGGTTATTTTTTGATGACATATTCTAAGGTATATTTAAAATATATGTATATTTTGATGTAAGGTGAATCTATTTTATTGTCATTTTCCAGTGTGTAACTACATATCTATTACAAAATTGGCCAACACAATCAATCCTAAGTCATTGTTTTGAAAAATACAGTTACCTTTATCATGTTAAGAAACTGGCAATGTACTAGTAAAGTAACACTAGTAAATTTTCAGTAAACTTGAAGTAATATTCTTAATACATATAATATTCTTGAGTGAGGAAAAATACACAACAGGGATCTCATGGCATCAAATTTTATTCATAACACTTAGAGACAGTTGTCTTTCCAGGGTCTTTAAGCCATCTCAAATAGCCTTACTAAAGTGAAAGAAAGGGAAGAAACAAATACATTAAACCATACTGAGATTATATTTGGTCTATTCAAGCTATGTTTTAAGTTATTTTAATACATTGTTCATAATTTTGCGAGATATAAAATTATTCTTTTAGTCTTTAATATATGTGACTCTAGAGAGAACAGTTGTTAATATTTCTTTTTAATAATGTTCTAAATACAATTATGTAAAATCATCCAGAGGTTTCTGTTATTTAAATATACTGACAAAAACAACTTTGTTAGAGGAATTCTACAGAGACTTTAAAGCTATACATGTTCTTAAAATTTACTTCATAAAACAAACATCCATTCATCCACCTTCAACTCTCCCACCTTCAAAAAAACAAATACTAAGCTTTCAAAATTGTATCCTCAAATAGCCTTTATCATTAAATAAGCCTCATGGATATTTAAATTGCATGCAAATTCCTTGTATGAAAATGAAAATAAAACTTTGGATCTCATAAAAAAAAAATCTTGGGAATACCTTAGTGAGGAGCAGTTAACATTGCATTACGTAGGGTGAGAGTCAGGAGGGCAATAGAAAGGAGTTATTTTTGACTATGGGCATCTCTGGAGTTCTATAACATATACAGCTGCATGTCACATTAACATATAAAATTAAGTTCTGGAACCCCCCGAAGCATCATTAAAACAAACCTCAACAAGAAACAGCAAGTAAAAGTGCAGCTGGCAGAGACTGGCACTCAGGCAGCTCACTGAAAAAGCATTGCAGGAAGCCTGTTCATTCAGTATCATGTTCTGTACCTGCTCCAGATGCATAATTTCAACCAATCAGAATAAACATGTCATTCTTTATGTAAATTGTGCCTCCTACTTTCTGGAAATGATGTCTTTTTTCTGAATGGAAAATAAATATATATATATTTTATTTTGCTTCATATCACAATTATAATGAACTTTGAATTTATACTAAAATATCTGTAGCATCTGTATTTAGAGGAATCACATCTTCTAATCATTTATAATAGTGTTATTTTAGAAAATAATGTGGTTTTGCTCTTTAGTAATAGAGATTGGCAGGAGAAATTATTTGTAGGAATAATTAATATTCATTTAAAAGTCCTAGAGAGATGCTAGATATATAAATATAGCAATGACCTCATGAGTTATTTAGAAATCAATCCATTTCCCTCCCATATCTTCCAAGGATAACACATTCCTGATAATATTAATGCTGATCTTAAAAGTTTGTTTGTCATCATAATATCTAATTTTAGATATTTAAAAATTTTATAATACATGAAATAAAAATTACGAAGAGACAGAGAGCCAATGAATAACCTAGTTCTTGAGTATAAATTTGGGATTTGGTAATGAATTTGGGATATGAATGTCAAGAATTCCAGAGTACCAAGTAATTTACACAGCAGTACATCATTGAATGGTACTCTTGTGACTAATGAGGAAATATGAATGAATAGAATAGCCAAAAGAGAGTATCAGGAGTTTGAGACCAGCATGGCCAAGTGGTGAAACACCATCTCTACTTAAAATACAAAAATTAACTGGGCACAGTAGCAGGTACCTGTAATCCCAGATAATTGAGAGGCTGAGGCAGAATTGCTTGAACACGGGAGGCAGAGCTTGCAGTGAGCTGAGATTTTGCCACTGCACTCTAGCCTGGGTGACAGAGCAAGACTCCACCTCGGAAAAAAAAAAAAAAAGAAAAGAAAAAAAAGACTGTAAATCCTTGCAAAACAATAGCCTCCACACTATCAGATCTTTCCATTGCTCTAGCCTGCAGAAACATACAGTAAATATTTTTTTCACCTTAATCTAAATTTTGTAGGGTGGGATGCAATAGGGGAAGAAGCGGTTTTGCACTTTATTTACTTAAAAAAGTGAGCATAGGCAGTGCCTAGCTCAGAAATGGATACTCCTGTATTGTTCCTCTATTTTCCAGATTGATTAAGAAATGCTTTTCCTATACATTAAAGCAAAAATATTCAAAAGGCAATAACTTACAGTGAACATTAATATGTATATGAGATGAGAGAAAATAAAAACTCTTAGCCTCATTTAAAGCCACATTTCTTCACCTATGCACACTCCCTTGTTCTGACATAACAAGGACCTCAACCATTACATAATGTTGTATATAAAGAATTTTACTGCTGGAAGCTTGAAAGGAATAACACTGGTTTTTAGAAAATACTTTGAATTTTTCACTTTGAGATTTTCTCCAGCTAGACAAAGGTGGGTTTAATAAAAGCTAATCTAACTTATCCTCATTAAAATAATAAGCATAAGAACATCAAGTTATTAATGTATTGAATAAAGACTGAACATAGATTAAATTTTGTTTCATGAGCCAGTATTCTTCAATAAGAATGCAAATGAATATGTAGTAAAATGGGTCATTGGATATTTAGGCAGTCTGGCTAGCAGAACAGTGTGATTCATCTATATTTTCTTCATTTATAATACCAGAATATTGTCATTTTGAGTTCTCCATAGATAGATTTAAGTTAGACAAAAAGTGCAACTAATCTATTTTTACCTACAATATATTTTCAGATATACTTCTCAAGAGAAACTTACTTATTTTGAAAAACATACTCTCTTTGGATATGGGAACGATGTAAGATTATACCACTCAAAATGAGAAAATAATTTTCTAAGTTCTTATCTCACATTTGATCAAGGGTGTTAACAACCCTATAATTAATGCCATGTGAGATGATAAATTAGATCTTATTTGATGCTTTATACATCACTTTGTATTTTCATATTCTGAAAAACAAGGAATTTTAAAACTCTTAGAATAACATCTCCCAAAATATTATACACATGAAATTGCAAATCTCTCATTGATAAATTATTCAAATCCTTTTAAAATAAGCTATAATAGAAAAGCCTGAACAATTTCAAATACTTCAAAATATGCAAAGATAAATACTAGACTATTCTTAAGGTTGAAGTCAGTTGTAATTGGCAGAATTTTGATATAAAGCATGTTTAATAAAGTGTGACATATAAAAGTTAAGTCTCCCTGGCTTTAAAAAATTTTACTCTAATACTAGAGTACATGATTTCCTATTAATTTTTAACTGTTTTATAGGTGCCAATATTGGATTTCTCAATCTGAGGAGGCCCAGTTTATCTCTCCTATAATCTAAAGTTTTATAGTTATTTAAAAAATGGATAGTTTGGAGCAGTTCATGATTATAGTTTGCTTAGCAAGCCTTCAGTTGAAATTTAGTGTACTCTATATACATGTCAACAACACTCACATCTGCCTTCCACAAAGCACTTTAAATGGATGTCTAGAATTATTACAAAGGGATAGTTCTATTCTTTACTCCACTTTCCTGCTGTTTAAAAGGGAAGAGTACTTCCATACTCCCCTGACAGATATCTTATAAAGAGGAATAAAATAATTTATGTAAAGTGTGTATGAAAATAAAATTTCTTATTTCACATTTTGAGAAACTTAGAGTTAATATAGAGAAATAAAAATGTATTGAAGAATTAGGATAATAGTTAATGTTTCAAAGACATCATGATCTTTTGGCCAGAGAAATTTGTTTTGTTTGGATTTTGTTTTTAATCTCTGCATTGTGTGTCTGATTTATGAGATATGCTAGAGTTCATTCATTATGTCTCTGATTTATTTTTAAAATTAAAAAGTCTTTAAAAATGGGGTTATTTTCTACATGTCACATAACAGGTAAATGAATAAAATTAGAATTTAACAGCTCTATTTTCAAAATACTGACTGCTTTTACCTTCCCACTTAAATCCCTCAAAAGATGTAGTAAATAATATGAAGCCACTGAAAATCATTAAACCTAATGCATAAAGAAAACAATCTGATGTGTTTGAATTTAAGAAATGCAAGAAATGGCTACTTTGGGACTATACAATATTTTACATGGATTTTAAATAAATATGCTATGAATATACATCGATTTCTGTAAGCACAAACACAGATGAATATTCAGGGATAAAGGGTAACATTATTTCAGAAAGTACAGACATTAATATCTTATTACATTAAAACCATCAATTCAAAATTGGTTGTTTGTAAAAACAGATTTTTTTTTTTGAGAAGTAAAACCATAATTAGAACATTAAACTGGTTGAGATGTCAATAAAGGCAAAAGCAAATTGAAAGATACCTTTGCTAAAAATGCGGGCAGACTTGAGGATATAACTTTAAACTTCAGGCATCTGAGTTTCATTCAGAAATAGTACAGAAATTGCTTTTATCACTGGATAGATTTCAGTCAAAGCAGGGAGAACATTTGGAATATTAACATTATGTTTATGAATGTCACAATAAAGCAAGCAGGCAACTACACTGATGAAAATAATTTGAGATAAAAGGATTTAAAAGGCAACATGTAATTACAAATATCATCTTATAAATGGCACGTCATGTATTTTTAAAATAATGGATGTGGTTTCCTGGTGGGAAATATGACAGATTAAAAATCAGAATCTCAGAGCCTTGCAAAAGGGTCAACATATTGAAATTACTGAGCCAAGAATCTAGATGAATGGTTTTGAAACAATCTTCTTTGGAACCTAAATTTCCACAAGTTATCTCAGAGTATTTCTAAGAGAGTCGATGCATTTACAATTGACAGTTTTAATGTATATGCATCATATTATATTAAGGTTAAAACAAACCACATATATATTCATGAGTGATCTTTCAAAACATGAAAAACAATGGAATTCTAAGATTAAAAATGTCTATGCAGATATAAAATACAATGAGTTCATGTCCTTTGCAGGGACATATATGAAGCTGGAAACCAGCTTCCAGCTTCATTCATAAGGATCCATAAGGAGAACATCATGCACTGGGGCCTGTTTGGGGGTTGGGGGCATGGGGAGGGAGAGCATTAGGACAAATACAGAATGCTTGTGGGGCTTAAAGATGACGGGTTGATAGGTGCAGCAAGCCACTATGGCACATGTATGCCTATGTAACCTGCATGTTCTGTACACATATCCCAGAACTTAAATAAA
>CAUYLG010065911.1:0-31532 GCA_963573385.1 Cacajao melanocephalus | reverse complement strand
AGAGCCAAGGGTCTTTGTGGTCCCCCTGCTAAACATGGTGTTGCTGCATTTTATTGGGGTTATGTATAATTTTTTGTTAATTCCATCCCAAAGAATCCAATAACTATATTTGACGTGGGTATTTTTTTTTTTTTTTTTTTTTTTTTTTGCTTTGTCACCCAGGCTGGAGTGCAGTGGCACAATCACAATCATAGCTCACTGTAGCCTCAAACTCCTGGACTCAAGTGATCCTCCCACCTCAGCCTCCCAAGTAGCTTGGACTACAGACACATATCGCCATGCCCAGCTAATTTTTAAATTTTTTGTAGAGACGGGATCTCACTCTATTGCCCAGGCTGGTCTTGAACTCCTGACCTAGAGGGATCCTCCCTCCTCAGCTTCCCAAAGTGCTGGAAATTACAGGCGTGAGCCATGCTACCTGGCCTGAACCAGCATCATTTTGAAAAATTCATGTCTTTTTTGGGATGCATGATTTTGTTTCTAAACACTTGGAATAGGAAAAGCAAGCCTTGCAGCGGGAGGCAGGAGATCTGAGTCCAAGTCTTAGCTCTTCTACTCATTCCTTCTGTGGCTCTGAGCTTTTTTCCATCAGCACTTGGGAAGTAGAAAAGTTTCTCTTCAAAGTTTCCTTTCTTGTTTAAGAAAAAATCTTAAGTATTAGAAATAATAGTTTGTTGTAAACACTTTTTTCAAAAGCCTTCTTGTTTTTTTGCTAGACACCTTATCCTATGTAGCTGTTAGACATGCTTACAGGCACATAGTACATTCTATGTCCTTGTACTTCAACTAAGGTATCTGTGCAGGACGTGCTCACAGGCATGTCCCAGCCTGCAGCCTATGCCCATTCCTTATTTGGACTTCCTTTTTTTGCTCTCCATTACTTTTACCTATTTAGAAAAGTTTCAAGTTATTAGCCAGCTGGGTTTTAGTTTAGATTGTGAGGTCTGGCTCCAGCCAATGGAGATCAGACACAGCAGTAAGGACAACACTGAATGCGTAAGAAATAAACATGTCTGGTTTCCTTTGTTTGTTGTACTCTCCCCGTTGGCAAGATTGCTAATGGGGGTGCCCTTTCTGCAGGAAGTGAAAAGAATTGCTTTGCTGAGAGATCCTTTGTCCCAGTACTAATTTTTCTTTGCAGCACCAACAAGAAAAATTTTATACATAACAGCAAAACCACTCTGGTGGCTCCCAAATGTTGCTCCATCGAAGCCTAGGGGTGCCCTCAATAGGCCTAAAGCAGAGCTCCCTGGCTTCCCAGCTAGAAAAACTTGCCTTTGGCCTCTCTTATGTGTTGCAGCTCTGTATCAAATTCCATGGGAAGAAAAGACTCTGTGGCTTAAAAGAAAAGCCTGTACCTTGCACTGGAGCAGCTCTGTAATCCTTTCCAACCTATATATTCCAAGATTCTCCATCAGAATGACAAATGCTGTTCCAACAGTCTTCGTCCAGTTGAGAGGATGTTACCAAGCTTCTTTCTGCTGACTGCTTCCTGGAGAGTGGCCTCTTGTTTACCCACGGGAGCCTTCATCTTCCGTGGCATGATGCCGCTGAGCATGATCTTCATGCTGGGACCCTGGGGTGGCCTGGGGGAGAGGAGAAAGCAAGCAGGACAGGGTGACCCTCTTTTGAGAGCCCAGAGGCTTGGCATCCCAAGGTTGGGGAAGAGGCTTCAAGGGGAACAGGCAGGGATGGGCAGGCAGGATGGCACAGTGGGTAAAGTACAGGTTCTAAAGTCAGATCCCAGCTCTGCCTCTTACAAGCCATGTGACTGTGGGCTAAGCTCTTGTTTTCAGCCCTTTCACCTGTAAAATGGGGGTGGGAACAGGGCCTACCTCATAGGGCTGCTGTAAGGGTTAAGTGCGTCAGGTTTGTAAGGTGCTGAACCAGGGCCTGGCATAAGTGCCCTCTACATACAAGGCATGGGTAATTGGTGGTTATGTTTATGTGGAGGCTGCCTGGAGCCCCAAAATGAATCCAGGGAAGGTAGGAGCATTGGCTGGACTGGTGCTGATCACTTCCTATCCCAGCCAGCTCCTTTCAGGAACCCTGTGCCAACACATTCCCAGACCTCCCTACTGTTTACAGACAATGTATCAGTTAGCTATTCCTACATAACAAACAGCCCCAAAATTCAGCAGCTGACAATGTAATAACATCTGATTCGAGTTCACAAAACACGTGGCTGAGAGTTGGCTGATCTTGGCTGAGTTTGCTCACATGTCTAGGGGTGGGCTGGCTGTCAGTGGATCTCAGCTGCCCTTGGCTCAGATCCACGGGTCACCTCATCCTGTGTCTCCAGCCAGATACCCTGCATATGTTCTTCTCACGACGACAGCAGAAGCTCGAGGGGGTAAGTAAAATGCATGAAATCTCTTGAGGCCGAGGCTTGGAGCTGCTGCACTGTCCCTTCTGCCACATGACATGGGCCAAAGCCAGTGTCCAGGACAGCCTGGACTCAAGGGGTGGGGAAATGAACCCTGCCTCTTTAGTGAGAAGAACTGCAAAAGTGTGTGGCAAACAGCATGGAGACAAGGAGGGATGAAGACCCAGGCCATCCCTGCAATTCACCACACTCTAGCATGTTAAGGCGGTGCCTGTGAGGATCTCACGGCCCCACTAGCTGGTTTTAGTCCTGATTCTTTCCTATAGGTTAGGGAATCTGGGGCTTTGGAGTCAGAACACCAGGCCAGCCTCAGGCTCAAATTCAGCTCTGACTGCCATCATACTTGGTACCTAATAAATATTGAATTTATATTTGCTGCACTCATTTATTCTTTTATTAAAATATTTATATTTTTAAACTTTAACTTTTTTTTTTTTTTTTTGAGACAGAGTCTCACTCTGTCCCCTAGGCTGGAATACAGTGGCATTATCTCAGTTCACTGCAACTGCTGCCTCCTGAGTACAGGCAATTCTCCTGCCTCAGCCTCTCAAGTAGCTGGAATTACAGGCTCCTGCCACCACACCCAGCTAACTTTTGTATTTTTAGTGGAGACAGGGTTTCACCATGTTGGCCTGGCTGGTCTCAAACTCCTGACTTCAGGTGATCCGTCCACCTTGGTCTCCCAAAATGCTGGGATTACAGGCGTGAGCCACCGTGCCAGGCCAATTTTAACTTTTCTAAATTTTAGTTTCTTTTTGTAGAGATAGGGTCTCACTGTGTTGGCCAGGCTGTTCTCAAACTCCTGGCCTCAAGTGAGCCTCCCACCTCAGCCGCCCAAAGTGCCTGGATTACAGGTGTGAATTGCTGCACCCAGCCTATTAAGATATTTTTATTGTGAAATACCACACCCAGAGAAAAGTGCATAAAAGTGTACAGCTTAGCCTTGTGTATCTACTGGTGAATTAAAAGGTCAGTAGAGGGTCCCCTGACAGTACTCTCTCACTCCCCCAATTCAGTGGGCAGATGGATGGGAAGTCCCCCACGCCATGTGGGTCCTGAAAAGATGGGAGACGGGATCTGGGAGGATCAGGGCATCCAATCCCTCCCCCTGTAAAGCGACGTGGCGGAGGCCTTACTGGTCCCATTACCCTCGCTCCTGCTCCTGGGGGCGCCGATGCTGGTAATTTGCAGCGCCCTCTCTTGTGAAACCCTGCGGATTCTGCTTGCAGGAGGTGGAGGGCGGCGTCCTCCTCCTTTTGGGGCCTCTGGACTGAGGGAAGAGGATGCAGGGTTAGAAAGGGAGTGAGGTCCTGAACCCCAGGTGGAGGTCGCCCGGGCACTCCCCGCCAACACTTACGGGGGAGAGGTTATAGAGGCAGCAAAGCTCTTTCTTTGCAGCATGATTTCAAACCCCGTCTAAGTGCTTTCAGAAGCCTGGAGAAAGCCTCGGTTTCCCAGCTGTTGCAACTCTTTCCGCCGGCCATGCGGCGATGTGTTCGGAGCCGCCTACACGGCAGCGCCATCTGCTGGCTACTTTTTAAATTGCGGGATCGGATCCTGGGGGTGTCTCCAGACGTGACCCGTGGAAAGGGAAAATAGTTTAAAGGCCGGGAGTAGTGGCTCACGCCTGTAATCCCAGCACTTTGGGAGGCTGAGGTGGGCATATCATAAAGTTAAGAGTTCGAGGCCAGCCTGACCAACATGGTGAAACCCCAGTCTCCATTAAAAATACAAAAATTAGCCGGGCGTGGTGCTGCAAGCCTGTAGTCCCAGCTATTCGAGAGCCTGAGGCAGGACAATCACTTGAACCTGGGAGGTGGAAGTTGTAGTGAGCCGAGATAGCGCCATTGCACTCCAGCCTGGGTGACGAGAGAGACTCCATCTTGAGAAAAGTTTTAAAATGCTGACAGCCAGTGTTATGCGGAGTTTAAGGGCATCTCTCACAGTTAGCCAGTGTGTGTGTGTGTTGGGGGGGGGGTTTGGGAGGAGGGGGGTGAATATAGCCTTTCTGAAGAGAGAGAAATGAAATAATAGCAAAATCATTATGTGTTTATGATTCATAAATACATAACATTTTTGTCAACTAGAAAAAAATATTTAAAAGTAAAAAAAAAAGTCTATGATTCAGAAATGCCACCTTTAGAAGTCACCATAAGAGTGTACACAAAAAGGATATATGGGTTAAAGTGTTTGCAGAAGCGTTGCCCAAAATAAGGAAATTTTGCAACATTGTGGGGTGGTTAAAATAACTATAGAATATGCATCAGAATACAGTGAAACCGTTAAGTATCGTGTGGAAGAATATTATACATATAGGGACATGCTTATAATATATAGTGACAATTTATAAAGCAGATTACAAAACCATATGCCAAGACATGATTTCTGCCCAAGTCCACCCTCATAGGCCAGCTAGGCTGCTGCACTGTGAGGGCGTCGGGGCTCCCCACACCCACGATCGGGTTCCTCAGGAAAGGACATGTGAGTGTTTCCTGCACATCCTACAGATGAGCTCACAAGGACCCTGGATGAGGGAGTCCCTGAGGTTGCTGGAGCTGCTGCAGCCATCTTGCCACTGCCAGGAGAGAGCTTTCTCTAAGGGCGAAGGCACAGTGGAGGAAAGCAGAACTAAGAAGAGACAGAGAAAGCGAAAGTGAGAGAGGGAGAGAGACACGAGATGACAAAATGTGGGTCCCTGGCTCCTGCTCGGTGTAAAGCTAGCCTGCTCCTTGGCTTTAGAGATAATACATTCTTTCCTCATCGGGTTAACCTGGGATTTTGTGGCCTGTAACCAAAAGGGTCTGCACGCCCCTCCACGCAAGCTCCCAGATCATTTCCTTTGCAATAAGTGGTAACTAGAGGCGGGGGGTACATGGACCTACTTTGCAAGGTTTCTCTCTGTTGGTGCCTGGAGCCTGTGCTCTGAGCCAGCACAGCCAGGGTGACACATCAGGCCAGGTGCGTCCTGGACCTGCCCCCTTTCTGGGTGCAAACCTGAACTGAGGATCCCGAGGTGGGGAAGGTTTCCTGCCTCAGGGCTGTGCCCCTGCTATCCCTCTGCCTAAAATTCTCCCCTCTCTGTGCTCCTGGGGCCAGCTCCTTTGCACTGCAATCCTTTGAACAGCGCCTCCTGTGAGAAGCCTTCCCTGACCACCTGGCTGAGGACACTGTTCTGTCCCAGCTTCCATTTGCTCTGGGAGTGGCCTCCTGACACTTCACTGCCACGAGGCAGAGACCAAGTGGGAGCAGAGAAATTGTTGGGAGCCAACCTACCCCTACCAGCAGGTGGAACGGGTTTTGCTGCTCCAAAACAGAGTTCTAGCTATGGGCGTAGCCACTAGAAAGCAGAGCTAAGGGCATGCTAGGCTGAGGGGCCACAGTCCGCCCAGAACTATGCCTCCCAGCCTGGAGCTAGTGAGGGGGCTGAACCTGGGAAGGGGGCTTGGTGTAGGAACTTTTGGAGGGGAGGTCATTTCTTGCTCTTATCATGGGAGCAACAGCTAGATGGGTGGGGGCACCCATTCAGGGACACGCTGTGGGTTCAAGCTTTGACCAGCCCAGAACACCCGTTCCATTTGAGGGTCTTGATATCAGGGTGTGGCACCAGGAGCCGGAGCCTATAGTTTGAAAGCCAAGAGTGGGCAATCAAAGCTGAAACCAGGTCTACGACTTAGGAGCTGGAGAGCACACAGGGCTGAACACATGACTTGGGGACCAGGAAACCAGGGAGCAAAGTCTCCAGGGTGCTTGAGTAAAACCCTAGATGGTCTGCAGGCAACATGGGGTGATCAGCGTGGCGTGGTGAGAAACGCATCTCCTTTCTCAGGACAACGTTTTCCAGTCCTTCTGAGTAAATCAAAGAGCAGTCTCAGCTTGGTGATTGCAGATCTCTACGCCTATTTCTCTCTCTCTCTCTCTCTCTTTTAACAAAAGTCTGTCAGCAGCCTCAGGCTCAGGACCTGTCTCAGGTAAAAGCCTGTTAGGTGTAATAACAGTGATCGGTTTTATTGTGTTTATTTTTATAGCTACTTTCTAATGATAGCAAGTGATTCTGAGTTTCCATTTAGGGTAGTAATAGGAAGTTTCTTTTTCCAAGTAAATGTGTGTAAGTCAAAGGAGAGTGCTGAAAGGAAAACAGCACGTGGTTAATAGACCAGGCTGCGGCATTGTTGGGCGGCAGAAGGAAGGGGTGTGGGCCACACAGGAAGTTCCGGGAAAGCAGCTAAATGCAGGTGCTGCATGTGGGCAGGGAGCATTTGGCGGCGTGGCTGGGCACAGCTTGGCTTTTGAACCCAAGAGAGGCCCGCTGCTGGGGACGTGTTGGGAGCCAACCTACCCTTACTAGCAGGTGGAACGGGTTTGGCTGCTCCAAAAGACAGTTCCGGCTATGGGGACAGCCACTAGAGAGCAGACCTAAGGGCACGCTAGGCCGAGGGGCCGCAGTCCGCCCTGAACTGTGCCTCCCAGCCTGCAGCCAGGAAGCTCAGGGAGGCCAGTGGCCCTGCCCAGGCCTCAGTACTGACCCTGCACCCCCACACCCAGCTGGGTGACCCCCAAGGGCTTCCTGGAATTTGAATGCAGGGTTGTTCTGTGTGTGCTGCCTCTGAGAGCATGTCACTTTGACGTGGACATCTCGGGTCTGGTCTTGGTGCTGTCCCTGTCTCACCCTGTGTGGCCCTGGGTGAGTCACCTCTGCAGGCCTTGATTTCCCCATCTGTAAACAGAGATGAGTGAAATGACCTTTAAGGGCCGTGTCAGCCCATTCTGCATTGCTTTAAAGGAATACCTGAGGCTAGGTCACTTAGAAAGGAAAAAGAGTTCTTTGGCTCTCGGTTGTGCAGGTTGTACACGAAGCATGGCGCTGGCATTGCTTCTAGTAAAGCCTCAGGAAGCTTCCACTCACGGTGGAAGGGGAGGGGGAGCTCGTGTCTCATACGGCAAAAGAGGGAGCAAGAGCGATGTCAGGCTCTTCTAAACAACCAGCTCTCAGGTAAACGAACAGAGCGAGAACTCACTCATTACCACGGGGAAGGCACCAAGCTATCCACGAGGGATCTGCCCCCATGACCCACACACCTCCCATCAGGCCACAACTCCAACACTGGGGGTCACATTCAGCATGAGATTGGAGGCGACAACCATACGTCCAAACCATATCAAGGACCCATTTTGGTGAGGGGACCAGGGGCCTATCCCTTCCCCTCTCCTCCACATCCTTTAATGTGGGGCTCAGCAAGGAAGGTAGCACTTGGGTCAAATTAAAGCCTGGGCTTCATTTCCTGCTCCTGTTATGTAGCCCAGGCTGGAGTGTAGTGGTGCCATCTTGGCTCACTGCAACCTCTGCCTCCCAGGTCCTGGTTCAAGCAGTTCTCCTGCTTCAGCCTTCCGAATAGCTGGGATTACAGGCACATGCCAGCATGCCCAGCTATTTTTTGTATTTTTAGTAGACAGAGAGCTTCACCATGTTGGCCAGGCTGGTCTTGAACTCCTGACCTCGTGATCCATCCGCCTCAGTCTCCCAAAGTGTTGGGATTACAGGTGTGAGCACCGCGCCTGTACTAGGGTATATTTTTAAGGGCGGCATTGCAACCCTGGACAAGTCACTTAACCCCCACAGGTTACGATGTTACAAATGATCCCATTTTCCTCAACTGTACAATGGGATAGGAACACGTCCTGAGCACAGCTGGACTGACGACCCGGCAGTGCCTGGTCACACAGTGGGCCTGGGGATCCTTGACTGTTGCAGCACAGGGAGCTGCTTGCAGAGCTTGTTTTCAATCACGGGCTTGGCAGGGACCTGCCGGCATCCCAGGGGACAGTGTCTCATAAAGATGCCTAATCCCAGCCCAAAGAGGAGACCCCAGGACTCTATCACTGCCAGTGGGGGGAGTGGCTGCTGGAGCAGGGCTTCATAGGAATAAACTCCTTCAAGCTCCAGGCCAAATGCCCAGAGTGGGTTTGCAGGTATGGTTGTGAGGCTGGCCTGGTGCTCCCATCTGCAGTGTCTTGGGATGGGGCACCTATATGGTAGAAGGTCTGGGCGGAGAGAAGATGAGGATGGGGATGAATTCAGGACCACAGACAGGCCAGTTCCACGGATGATTTTCATCGAGGCGCCTTTAAGTCAGTTCAACACTGGGCTTCACAACCTTTGAGGTGTGCAGGTAGGAGTTGCCTGCGGCAGTGGGGGATGCTCTCGTTAAAGTGCAGACTTGGATTCAGCAGGTCCAGGATGGGGCCTGAAATCCTGTGTTCCTAACAAGGCCTCATCCTGGGTATGGAGGGCTGGTACCTCACCTCTCCTGTGGACCCAGCTTTTGAGGAGTCAGGAGAAGAAGGTTCAGTCCAAGCTGCCACCACTCTAAAGTCCCCTAGAAACAAAGACTAATACAGATGGCATGGGAGAAGACTCAGGCAAACAGGAAGGTGGAGTACCCTGGTGGGGCTGCAGTGACCCCTGAAGAAAGCTTGCTGGAGGAGGGGGCTGGAGGGATTCAAGGACTTGTTCCAGGAACCCAAGGAATGTGTGAGCCCTAACTGCTGCAGCATATGGGAGACGCCAGGAGGAGCTGGCTGTGGTGGGCCATGCCAGGCCGTCAGACAACTTGTAGTGGGTGAAGACACAATGTGCATGGCCAGAAAAAACGCCCATGGACCCTCAGGCCAAGGCTGCGAGAAGCACGAGGAAATGCAGCATTGAGAGTCATCGGGAAGAGGCAAGGTGATGGTCCTGACGCTGCCCTGTGTGGCTAGTCCCTTTTGGGAAAGCTGAATAAGTCCATTTCCTGTTCACTGCATGGGAAGCCAGCCCCTCTTCAGAGGTACTGATGGGGAGCCCTCCGTGTGATTCTATAGGCTCCTTTACTCCCATATATGTATTTTCTCTCTCTGTGTGTGCGCGCGCGCACACACACACACACACACACACACATATCCTCCACACATCTCATCTATCTCTGATTTTGAGATGCACTTTTTTTTTTTTCCACATTTCAGCATCTCTGAACTCAATGGCATCCTACACTCCTTATTGTTCTGGCTTGATGCTGACATCCTTCAGCCCAAGGAAAGAACTGAAGATCTCCAGGTCTTGAGGCACTTGGAACACCTCCATCTGAGACCACTTTAACATGATTCCTCTGCTTGAGGAATTTTGGACCATGCTGTGTGTATTCAGCCCCAAAACATGGGTGAGCACCAGCCTGCAGTTCAAATTCTCAGAGGAAGTTCCTGGTCTTCCGCCCAGGGCCAAGTTTGATTCGTGCGAATTTCCTTAATGTCCCCTCCTGTACAACAAGTTTATTTAGTGTTAGCCCTTACATCAGGGTCTGACTCTTTGGTTTCCAGTTTCCTGCTGGAATAGCCATTAAACTGTCCATGTTGGACATTTTTTCTATTTAGTAAATATTTGGCGCATTTTAGAATTGACAGCATTTTAGATTTGAAAAAATAACTGGCAAAATCAATAAAATCTGTTTCTTCATCACAAATAGACTAACAGTTCTTTAATTTTTCCATTTAATACTTTAATTTTCCATAGGCCCAGCTTTTCAAGAAGTCCAATATCTCCCAGTTCAAGTGTCTTTTCCCTGGAGTAGATTGGGAGACTTGAGGGGTATCTGTCCAAAGATATCTGTTTCTAATCTTCCATCCAGCCTGATGGGGTGCCTATAGCTGTTACCACAAGGTGCTGCTGTTGAACAGATTCTGGTGCAGTCTGGTGCATGCCTGTCCACCTCCGGAGTGATCACTTGCTGGGCCAAGTCCCTCCCCTTAAGTGGTGGCTCACATTAAGGTTCCCAAGTTACAGCCTTTTAAATTTACCCTAATAAACTCATCCAGGCTGTTTAGGTCTTCAGGGGCTTCCAGCCTCAAACACACATTGGGCCAAAACCTGCCTGTATGACCAGCTCCAAGCCCTGTGTTGAATCTAGGTCATTGATCCAGATGCCCCTTCATTCTGGGCCTGTGGTGTCCTTTCCAGACAGCAGACCTCAGTCAAGGGCATCCCAATCCACCAGAGAGGTTCCAGGATCACAGACCCTCAAAAGGGGCAGCGTTGAGGATTCAGTCTCTTTTCTACCCAGAAGCCCCATTAAGTATGTGGTATCACCTCCTCCCAGGGCTGTGTCTACATAACCCAGGGAAGCCATTCACGGAACAGCTGCCTTATGAATGAAAATCTACACCTAGACAATGTGCTACACCATCCCAGCCAGAAAAAATTGTTGGCAACTTCCCTTGCCAAAAGTGCCTTGTATCATAAAATCTTATGCCGTTATTGCTTTCTGGCTCAGGATCCTACCACCCTTCAAAGGATGGCATACAACTCCCACTGTGTGTGTGTGTGTGTGTGTATGTGTGTGTGTGTGTATGTGTGTGTGTGTGTGTGTGTGTACAGACTGTTCTTGAGGGCAATAGGTGAACTTCTGTTTTGCTGCCGTCAGGTCTACATGGTAAAGGAAAAAGGCTAGAACCTTAGGATAGTATTAGGATAACGGATGGGAATATTTTAAAGCAATTCTGAGGTGGAAGGAACAGAGAGAAAAGCCTTGGAAAAGCTGGAGAAAACTGTCTTCAAGGAAGTGGACTAAGCTTTGTCTAGAATGTGTGAGGTAAACTTGTCCCCTAGCTTCCCATGAGGATACTGGTGAGGTGGACACTGCTGTGCAGGGTTTTGTCAGCTGGGTTTGTGTTTTGGAGATGAAGTGACCCTGGCATCAAGGGGACATGGGACACAAGCAGAGGCTTCCAAGGGGCCCCAGGAGCACCTCTGTTCCATACAGATGGGGAAATAGAGGACCAGAGGAGGGGCTTGCCCAAAATCACCCAGCGAGTCAGAGCCCCCAATGGCTTTTCCCATTAAAAATGAACCCCAGGCCAGGGGCAGTGGCTAACACCTGTAATCCCAGCGTTTTGGGAGGCTGGAGCAAGAAGATCATTTAAGGTCAGAAGTTTGAGACCAGCCTGGCCAACAGAGAGATGCTGTCTCTACAAAAAAAATTAAAGCATTAGCCTGGTGTGGTGGTGTGCACCTGTAATCCCAGCTACTTGGGAGGCTGAGGTGGGAGGATCGCTTGTGCCCAGGAGTTTGAGGCTGCAGTGAGCCAGAATTGAGCCACTGCACTCCAGCCTGGGTGACAGAGCAAGACTATCTCAAATACCAAAAAAGAATAGGAAGAAGAAAAAGAAAAAGAAAAAGAAAGGAGAACCCCAAACAGCCCACCGTGAGCCATGGTGACCCCAAATCTCCGGTGACCCCAAATCTCCAGCGTCCCTGCGGGGTCCCAGGCCGGCTCAGTGGAGGTATTCCCGCACAGTGAGCTCCTTCAGGGTGATGCCGCGGGGCATGGGCCTCCGGAGCTGGCTCTCCTCCAGCCTCTCCTGCAGAGACACGAAGTCCTTGCCCAGCGCGTAGGCCAGGCGGACCATGGCGTCCAGCAGAGGCGCGTAGTAGCGATGGCCCTCCCGGGCCTGCAGGCGCTGCAGGGCCCTCTCTCCGGCCGCGAAGGCCTCGGCGGGGCGGTCGAGGTCACGGTGGCACAGCAGCACGGCGCACAGGGCCGGGACGGCGGCCGCGGGGCAGTGGGCGGTGAGCTTCTCCTGCAGCGGCAGCACGCGCAGCAGCAGCTCCAGGGCGCGCGGGTACTGGCCGGCGCGCAGGCAGCCGAAGGCCTCGCGCAGCTCCGGCCGCGTGAGGAAGTCCAGGAACTCCCGGGAGCGGCGCACGCAGCGGATGGCGTAGAGCAGGCCCAGGTAGTCCTGCAGCGCGCGTCGACGCTCGCAGATTATCTCCTCCGCGAAGTTCCCGGTCAGGTGCTTCCTGGGGAACTCCACATCTTCGATCTCCTCCCTGAACGTCTTCAGCAGCGCTTTCTGGAGCTTCGCGAAGTCGGAATAGCGCCGTTCCAGGACGGCCTTGTTGTTGTCAAAGCTCCCGGTCTGGATGACGATGATCTGGTACACCTAGGGTGCAACACAAAGAGAGCTGTGGCCACCTCCCAGCCAGGGCTGCGGTGGACAGAGCGCCCCGAGAATAAATTTAACCGGCCGGTGTAAAGCATGCCCTAAAAACGGGTGATCCTTATATGCAATTCTGTTTATTTTATTTATTTATTTATTTTTAGAGACAGGGGCTCGGACTGTCCCCCAGGCTGGAGTACAGTGATGCGATCATAGCTCACTGCAACCTTGAACTTCTGGGTTCAAGTGATCTGCCCACCTCAGCCTCCCGAGTAGCTGGGACTACAGGCATACCCACTGTCTGGCTGATTTTTTTTGATTTTTTTTTAAATATATGGGGTCTGGCTGTGTTGCCTAGGCTGATCTTGAACTCCCGGGCTCAAGCGATCCTCCTACCTGGGCCTCCCAAAGTGGTGGGATTACAGGCCTGAGCCACTGCACCTGGCCCAATTCTGTTTAAAATTGCTATTGGCATCAGCTGAGTCAACCCTGGAACAACAGCACAGCAAGGTGGGGACATCAGGGAGGAGAAGGGGCACGGGGACCTGGCCTGCAGGCTGCTGGGGTCCCTCTTGGCTTTACTTGCTAAAACTGGGCCTCCATTTTCTGTACTAGGTTGCTGTGTTTTCCAAATGTTTCACACTTGGGAGTTAGTTTTAGGCACAATATAACATAATTTAGGTACACCAGTGATGGTGTTATATGGTAAGAAAATCATTCCTTTTCAATTCTCTCTCAAGAGAATCCTGATTAAGGGCAATTATATATTAAGGGCAAATATAACCCATGCAATCTGGCTCCAGAGCCAGATTGCATGGGTTATAATTATAGCCCCACCATGGTCTAGCTGTGTGGTTTTAAATTGGTAATTTAACCTCTCCGAGCCTCAGTTTTCTCATTCATAAAACGAGGACAGGCATAGTGCCTACCTCACCCAGTGAGGATTAAATGAGATAAGGCACTGAAAGCACATTGAGTTGTGCCCAGCATGCCACTGGCATTCAGTGGTAGCTTTGTTACTATCCTGGTCCCAGGTAAGTGAAGGAGAAGGACGAATTGCGGCTCTTAGGAGATCTTGAACATCTCCTTAACACAAGCTAAAATTCCCGTGTAACAGGGAGAGCGGCCCCCAGGCTCAGGCCCTCCCCGAAGCCACAGTACCCAGCTAGAATTTAATAACAGCGGGTAGCTTTCCTTGTATTGACTGACTTTTCTAGTATGACTTTTCTAGTTACTTTTCTTTATGCCATGTGATGTTAGTTTTCCATTTAAGGTATTTCTCTTTGAAATAAATGTATCTTGTGTTTTAAAAAAAGTGATCCAATTTAAAGAAAAAAAATAAGTAATAATAATTATAATGTATACAGGGATATGGCAAAATTGGTGAAGAAAGGACACAGGTGACCGACACCTGATAAGATGGGATTAAACTGGACTATTTCCTTCTTAGGACCAAGAAGCATGAGTCGTATGGTTGGAATCCTCACAGACGCTAGCAGGTACTGAGCCTGAAATCTTGCTCTTTGGCCATTTTCTCCAGAAGAACACTGTGAGTTAAGAGTGTGTCGACCCATTTCATAGTTGGGAAAGCTGAGGCCCCACAAGATTTGTTCCGGGGCAGGAAGGAGGCAGAGTGAAAGAGGCACCGCCATTTCCCGATCCCTGCTTACCACAAACTTAGAGACTCTTCTCTCCTCGATGCGAGCTGAAGCAATCTCAAAGAGCAGTTTGACGTGCTTCCAGCGGCATTTCTCGTTCTGCCAGTACTGCTGAAGCTCCCGCGTGGTCATGCTGGAGTTGGAGCTCAGGCCGCTGTGCATGTCTGGAAGGATAGCACCCTTAAGGATCTGCACCCGCTCAGTGCACTTTTGAGGCAAGGCCTTGGGGAGATGGCGGGGTGGATCTGAGATGGGATATCAGAACTCCTAAAGAGTGCTGAATATCTTTTTCTCCCACCCCACCATTTATAGGCCCAAGCGGGGCATCGGGCAGACCTCTGTGTCCAGCCTGGCTGAATCCACCGTACCACTGACAATCTCAAATAGCCCATCATCCACAAGTAGTTTGTCAGCTGTGAAATGCGGTGCAGGCACTTTGCATCGTCCACTTTTGGCTGCGGATTGGCCTTGGTGAAATCCCTGCTCCCGGCAAGCAGAGACTGTGGCTTGTGTGTTTCTGAGCTCCCTGCAGCCCTGACTTCATGATTGTTGCCAGGAATCCTTGAGCACACATCGGTGGGCATCGGGGGGAGTGATGAGGATGTTGTGTTCCAGCCTCAGCGGGCTGGCCCTTCCTAACGTCCCCATCTAACTGCCCACATGCCAGGCTCTTCTCAGACACGCATTCCTCTGCTTTGCATCCAACCCTCTATTTCCATGCCTGGAAAATGAACACAGTGTTTCTTAAACTCCACTCGAGCCCTGTGCCTCTCTGAGCTTCTTGAGAAGTGCAAATAATTGTGCATTTTGTTGCAAAGGGCATGGGTCCCAGCTCTTTTCCAGTCTACCCTTCAAGACCCAACCCCTGCATCACTGCAAATGTCCCTTGGCATTAGAGTAAGAGCCTCCCACCTTGCTGCTATAGCCTTTTTTTGTGGCACATCTAACTATTTTTCACTGATCTGTTTCTCTGCCAAAACTCAGGGCCAGTGCAGTGTTTGATTTGTTCTGTTCCTGCTTCTGCAGTGCCCTGCATAGGGCCGGGAACAGAGCAGGTGTTCAACAGGGGCATCTTGAAGGATTGTTAAGAAAAGATTTGTTCCAGGAGATGGCGCTACAGCAGATACTGTCCATGCCCGTGGCTGGGCCATGCCCTCTTAGCACTCACTTTTCCAGAACATGCTACTGGCTTCCCTGAAGGCTTTCTAGGGCCATAGCAGTAGACCCAGGAGTATCTCTTCTCTGATGCAGGGCAGGACTGGTAGATAACAGCCTGGCTTCCTCACCCCTGGGATAGGACAACCCGGAGATATGTTCCAGGGTCTCCCAGAAGACCCCTGCAGGAGTTGGGCCCCAGCCACCTACTGTGCCTATCTGTTCACTGATGCCCTGCACTGGCCTCCTGCCCTGCCCTTCCTCAGTTGCCCACTCTCCTGATGTGACTCCTAGGACCATCTCCCAGATAAACAGCTTGCACAGATCTGTGCCCCAGTGTCTGCTTTGGGATAACCCTAGTTACAAGAGCTGCCCAGGCCTCTTGCTGCATCTGCCAAAGTGACCCACATTTGTACTTTGAATGTCTTCCGACATCTCCCCTCGGACCGAGTCTCAAGTCTCAAGCCCACCTAAGTGCCTGTCAGGTCCTGGGTGCAGGAGATCGGGGCCAGTGGCTGGTGCTTCCTGCTTGGTCCTTGCAGTGCATTGGGTTATGGATCCTGTCCAGCCAGGGCTCCCAGGGTGCTCTGGACTTGCCATGCTCCAAGTCTGCCAGAGGAACAAGAGAACAGTGAGTACCCCCTCCAACTGGGGTTCCCCTTGGCTCCTGGGGTGCCTAGGAGCTGTGTCATGCCCCCTGCTGGCAGGCGGAGGGAATGACAATGGCCCGACGGCTGAACCTTCCCGGCTCTCCCAGCTGTCAGATCCCAATCCTGGGTCTGCCCTTTTGCTGCGCAGGAAGGCAGAGAAGACCCTTCACCTGCTGTCATGATCCATGTGTTACTGAGATGGTACTTACGTATTGCTCAGAGTTTTAAATGAGATGATTTCAAGCAAAAGTATCGGCTTTTATGATTACTTGAGAGAAAGATGCTGGCTTGTCCAGATACTCAGTTTTATGTTATACATGCGAATGATGTCTCAGTGTTCAGGTTGGGCATGGTGGCTCAGGCCTATAATCCAAGAACTTTGGGAGGCAGAGTCAGGAGGATCACTTGAGCCTGGGAATTTCAGACCTGCCTGTGCAATGTAGTGAGACCCCGTCTCTAGAGAAAATTAAAAAAAATTATCCAGGGGTGGTGATGCATGCCTGTGGTCCCAACTACTTAGGAGGCTCAGGCAGGAGGATCCCTTAAGCCCAAGAGACTGAGGCTGCAGTGAGATATGATGACACCATTGCACTCCAGTCTGGGTGACAGAATGAGACCATCTCAAAAAAAAAAAAAAAAAAAAGAAAGAAAATAAATCTCAGTATTCAGAGCAGAGCAGCAGAGCAGGTAGATATACTGGTATGAATCTTCTATAGATCAATCAGTCAATTATCCATCTATCAGCAACATTAGCTGATAGCTTGTTATACCCACTTCATACCCACCTAGGTTCTTCACAGCCCCTAATCTAGTTTAATGCTCACAAAAATCTATCACTACCACCAAATAACAGATGAGGAAACTGTGGTCTAGCCCAAAGTCACGCAGCTGGTGAGTGTGAGCAACAAGCAAAGGTGAGTTTGTCTCCAGTGCTCAGTGACGTTCTGGTGTGTGCCTGACAACCAGGACACACGCTGGCGCTAGCCTGACCACTGGCTGCAGTCAGGACTGTTTTCTTCTCCCTTTTATAAGGGAACTGAGACTCAGAGTTGCTAAAAATGAAGAGCTGGTGAGTGGTGGGCAGGATACAGACCCAGGCTGGGCTGACTTCAGAATTCTCTCCACCTTACTCAGGGAGGGAGAACAGGCAGCTGGGATCTGGTTTACATAATAACTCTGTCTGTGACCAGGATAAGTGGATGAGATGACCTGGTGGCTGACAAGTTACTCAACTTCTGTGAGTTTCCGTTTCCTATAAATTGGGGATAATAACAGAACCCACGTTCACAAGGCTGGGGTGAGGATTCCAACAGGCAGACTGAAGCCTCAGCTCGGCCCTGTCCATCCCAGGCACTGTGTAGTAGCCCTGCTCTTAGTGTCCAGAAAATGCTAGATGCTTCCAGAAATATTTGTGAAATAAATGACTAAGTTAAGGTGGACAGGAATAGAATCACAAATGTTTGAGGCAACTTCGAAAAAGGGACAGTGAAAACATTAGCTCAGCGGGAGCGGGTAGCTGGTATGCCAGTTTGGCATAGAAATTCAAGACAAGAAAGGTACAGGTGACCTCACTTTTCTCTTACCAGGACCTAAGGAAGCTGCCAGTGGAACACAGAGGTAGAGCTGGGACTTGAACTCTGGTCTGTGGGGTTCTGGGCCCTTGGTCTGACCCCTGGGCTGACTATAGCCTAGAGAGAGATAGAGCCAATGCCTCCCTGGCACCCCCTGAGCACAGATGGGGGTGGGGGCGTCATGCATGGCCCTGAGCACAGCCAGCGACTGTCCCTTGCTCCATGGGTGAGAGCCCCTGGCCTGGGAAAGGGGAGGTCAGCCGGGGCCCAGAGCCCGCACTTCACAGGGAAGTGCTTGCTGTGTCAGGTGAAAGGAGCCCTGTGGTTCTGCACAGCCGTCCAGTGGGCGGCCCTCAGGACCCTTGATCCAACCTCACCTTTTACAGATGGGTAAACTGAGGCAGGCGCAGGGGCCTGGCTGGCCCAGGCCTGCACATTCTTGAGCATGCCGTCACAGACACCTCTCGCTTGTCTCTTGTCCCTGTCAGGGAGTCAGGAGACAACGCCTTCCATCCTGAACAATCGTGTGACCTTAGGCAAGTTCTTTAATGGCTCTAGGCCTCAGTTTCCCCACCTGAAAAGTGTGGCTACAAGCCCTGTCCTGTTGATAAGATGATGGATGACTGCGGGGGAGGTTTCCTATATTCTGATAGATGCCTAAGTGAGATGGCCGGTGGTCTACGTGATTCTTGGTGGCTGGGATTCTTGGGGGCCCAGGGTTTTCCTTGGGCACTCCTGTGCTCAGCACTGCTGTAAAATGGATGATGGAGAGTGGCCTTGGTCACAGGGGCCCCAGCCTTTGCAGATCTGCTTTCATGACCAGGCAGCTGGCTCCAGGTCAGAAGCAGGGCACTGTTGGGCCAGACACCCTGTAAGATCCTAGAAATGATGTGTCAGCTGGACACTCCAGTAAAGACTGAGAAAGCTGATCATGAAATCAGGCCTTAGAATAAAAATGAGGCCGGGTGCAGTGGCTCATGTCTGTAATCCCAGCACTTTGGGAGACCAAGGTGGGTAGATCGCCTGAAGTCAGGAGTTCGAGACCAGCCTGACCAATATGGTGAAACCCCTTCTCTACTAAAATTACAAATTTTAGCGGGGCCTGATGGCATGCGCCTGTAGTCTCATCTACCCGGGAGGCTGAGGCAGAAAAATTGCTTGAACTCGGGAAGCAGAGGCTGCAGTGAGCCGAGATTGTGCCAGTGCACTCCAGCCTGGGCAACAGAGCAAGATTCTGTCTCAAAAAGAAAAAAAAAAATGAGAAGAAAAATCAAATTCAGCAGCCACAGTCAGCTCCCTTATGTTGTCATGTTGTCTCTTACGGGTTTCATTGGGAGTCACCCATTTAAAGAGGAGGTGGAAGGAAAGAGTAGTGCATTGGTGTATCCATTGGGTCTTGGGTAGCTTCCCATCCCTCTCCAGGCCTCAGTTTCCTCATCTGTGAAATGGGAAAGTAATCCTGTCGCTCTAAAAGCTCTCTAGGGACAGCCACATAGACGGTTCCATGGACCCTTTCATCCCCTCTCCTCACCCTCTGTAACAAAGCTTTCTCGACTTTATAACAAAATACTGCAAGTGTTAGTGCTGTTGGCCTGGGGGCCTGTAGTTGGCCCAGGGGACAGAGCAGCTTCCCAGCCCCTGCTACCCTCCAGCCCTGTGTGCACAGACAGTCATTCTCCTCCTCCTGTCCCCAGGTACCCTGACCACCCGCTCTCCAAGAGCTGCCTGCCAAGTCCAGTCCTTCTGCTGGGCACACAGAGGTCATGCTATGTTTCTGAGGGCCTGCAGGGGACTTTTCATGGGGGATGAGCCTCCAGAGGTGTGAAATAAAGCACCTGGCTCACTCCGGGAGACAGGAGATCCCGGGATGTTGGATGTGTGGCTGCCTCTGTTGGGGAAAGGATGGGTACCCTCCAACACCTAGATGCTCAGCTGAGAAGCCTTGCCAAAGCCAGGGGCTCCCAACCCGAGTGTGTGTAAGAATCCCCTGGTGGGTGGGGGTGGGGGTGGGGGTGGAGGTGGGGGTAGGATACCAGGGGCTTATTCAAAAGCAGGTTTCCTGGCTCCTAACATAGGAAAGTACCTTCAAACAGGCCTGGATTCTGTATTTTCCACGAGTCCCCTAAGGCTATGCTGACACAGGGGTTCCCTGACACTGTTTTTTGAGAAACACAGGTGTGGTGACTTATTCTCCAGGCCCAAGATGGGTTATATAAGTGCCTAGCATTTCAAAAGGAATGGAGGTGATGGAGGGTCCAGAGCTGCCCCGTCCTCTGCCTCAGTATGCTAAGGAGAGCTCCAGACACAGCGGCTGTCACCCACCCTTCCCCATCCCACCCCCAACAGGTGCCAGACAGGGTCCCAGGAGGGGGAACTCAGCCCACAGCGGACAGAGGACAGCTGAACTTGGGATCAGATACTGACCTCCAGTCTCCGGGGCTGTGTGTGTCCAGGGGTCCTGGAGGAGTGTCACATGGCCCCTTCAAGCTCTCGGTTCCAAGCTCCGGTGACCAGCCGAGGGACTGCCACTTTGCTAAGTTCCTCGTTTGAAAACAGGAAACAGGCTGCGAGTAGGCTGTGACCTGCTCCCGATCGTCCCAGCCCATTGGCTGCTGAAACATGGTATATTGAACTCAATTGGCAGCCTGTCAGCCGTGCCTATTTCTCCTTCCGGCAGCGCGGAGAAGGACAAGGTATTGCGGGGCCAGCCTTGTGGGGTCTAGGTGAGCCTCACTTTCCCTGCAGAGCCTTGCAGCAGTCTGGCTGTCCTTCGAGTCCCCATCAATCTCTGGTGTTCAGGCATTAGCTCCCAGAGCCCTTTAACATTCATTATTCCACTCTATGAGCTAGGCAAGATGGGGGCTGGCATGCCCTATGAACAGATGGGAAAACTGAGGCTTGGATCACAGAGCTGGTGAGACACAGAGCCAGTGACGGACATAGAAGAGCAGTGGGGTGGAAATACGGTTCCATCTGGTGCCTCTTCTCTGAGCAAAGCTCCATCCATTACCACCAACAGAAAGTACCAGGGAAGCGAAACTCCACGGCACTGGTGTGATTCACGGCCACCCATCTTTGTGGCTTTGAGGGCAAGAGACTGAAATCAGACAGAAAATAGAACCTCGCTGACTGGCCCAGAAGTTTACTGTTTTATCAGAGCCATGATTCCCTTCTTCCACAATAGAGGCAGTCAGAGTCCTGATTCAGATGGGGGTTACTTCTTTGCTTTTCCTTAGAAATTTACCACCTGTGAGATCTCCGAACAATTGAGTTTCATTTTACTTGTTTGTGAATCTTATGTAAATTGAGTCACGTATACTGTGTGTCTTCTGCAGTGCCTTGCGTCTTTCATGCAACATTTATGTGTGTAAGATTCACTGATGCATTTCTGTGTAGCTAGTTTTCTCATTTCCATTGTTGTGTTGCTACATTATTATTATTACTATTTATTTTACTTTAAGTTCTGGGACACATGTGCAGGCTTGTTATATAGGCATATATGTGCCATAGTGTTTGCTGCACCTATTAACCCATCATCTAGGTTTTAAGCCCCACATGCATTAGGTATTTGTCCTAATGTTCACCCTCCTCTTGCCGCCCGCCCCCTGACAGGCCCCAGTGTATGATGTTCCCCTCCCTGTGTCCACGTGTTCTCATTGTTCAACTTGCACTTATGAGTGAGAACATGCGGTGTTTGGTTTTCTGTTGCTGCATTATTTAAATACATCACTATCTTTTTTTTGTCTTTTGATGCACACTTGGCTTGTGCCTAGGATGGCCATCAGGATCAATGCCACTGATGATATTCTTATGGATTTGTCCAAGTCCATGTACTTATCCGAGGTGAAATTGCTGGGTCTTAGAGTACGGATAGCTTCAACTGTGCTAGATTATGCCAAATATTTTCCAGAGTGGCTGTGCCATTTTGTATTCCTACCAGCAGCGTATGAGAGTTCCAGGTACTCTACCTTCTCACCTGCACTTGATATGGTCATTATTATTATTATTTTAGAGACGGGGTCTTGCTCTGTCACCCAGGCTGGAGTGCAGTGGTGCCATAGTAGCTCACTGCAACCTAGAACTCCTGGGCTCAAATGATCCTCCCACCTCAGCCTCCTGAGTAGCTAAGACTACAGGTATGTCACCATGGTTGACTAATAAATTTTTTTTTTTTTGTAGAGATAGACCATGATGGCCATTATGTTGCCCAAGCTGGTCTTGAACCCCTGGCCTCAAGTGATCCTCCTGTCTTGGGCTCCCAAAGTTCTGAGATTACCAGTGTGAGCCACCATGCCTGGCCTGGTCAGTGTTTTTTAGTGTGTCACTGCATTAATACGCAGTGGTCTCTCATCATGGTTTTAAGTTGCATTTCCCTAAGGACTAACAATGTTTAGCATCTTTTCATGGGCGTATTCCCCATCCTTATGCCTTCTCCAATGATGTGTCCTTTCAAAGCCATTGCTCATCATGGATTGGATTATTTTTAATGGTTTGTAGGTGTTCTTGATGTATTCCTTTGGGTTTATGTGCTTCTCACTATCCTTTTCCATCCTACAGTTTGCATTTTGTACTCTCTTAATGGAGTTTTGTGATGAATAGAAGTTGCCAACTTTAAAGAACCCTATCAGTCCTTTGATATGGTTGAACTTCGACTTTCCTAATTGCAACACGAAATTTAATGAAGTCCTCCTGGTACCAAAGCATTCTGCCTTGAGCCAGTGTCATCCTTGGCGGGCATGGTGGTTTCTCCTGTATTCACTTCTGCAACCTCATAGGCTTGTGAGGCTTCAGAGGAGTTCAGATGAGCCAGCGCTTAGAACCATTCTGTTCTGTGCTGTGCAAGTACTGGCAGTTCTTATTATTCTAAGACCTTTATTGCTTGTCTTTTTCATTGGGGGCTCTATAAGGTCCCTGTTTACCTATTGGCCTTGCTTATTGACATGGCCCTGCAATCCCACCTCTCTGTAGTGCAGTCACTGTCATTAAGGATCTCCACATCTGCAAAGGTCTGTCTCTGGGCAGAGCTCATGAGGAGCGCCATGAGTGGTGTGCCTCTGGCCTGCTAGCCGGGGTGCTCCGTGAGAGCAGGGGCCATAGCTCAGTCATCTCCGTCTCCCCCTGCCCAGCAGAGGACCTGGTGCTGTGGCTCCCTGTGTAGAGTGAGGCTGGAATGCCCTGTGCCCTCTCCTCCCTAGGTTGTGTCCCATAACTTTTCAGTTTTCTTGCCTACTCTCTGCTCAGGCCTGGAATATGCGAGGCACCAGGGTGGACGCTAAGCCCTTCTCGGCAGCCCTGTGGGCCTCTCACTCTGCAGAAGGTAACCACAGGGGGAAAATGCATGGTTGCTGCCGCTTCCTCTTCTGGGGAAAGGAGAAGTTTCTTGGAAACCCCCTGACAGAGAGGGTTCTGGCCTGCATAGGTAGGATCCAGCTGAACCAGAGTCACCAGAAGATGCCACACATGGCCATCTGTTGGATGTTGCTTTTTCTCTGCAGCCAGAATTCTCTGTGGTGGAGGCAGAGGGCATGGGTAGTGTCTTAGCTTGGGCTGCTGTAGCAACACACTGCAGCATGGGTGGCTTAAACAACAAACATCTCTTTCTCACGGTTTTGGAGGCTGGGAAGGCCAAGGTCAAGGTGTTAGCAGATTCAGTGTCTGGAGAGGGCTTGATTCCTGGTTTGCAGATGGCCATCGTCTTGTTGTGTCCTCACATGGCGCTCAGGCATCTCTACCCTCCTGGCTTCATGACCTCCTAAAGATCCCACCTTGTGATCACATTGTGTGTGAGGATTTCAGTATATGAACTATATGAACTTGGAGGGCACACATTCAGTTCATCACAGGCAGGCAAGGCCCCATTGTCATGTGGGGGACACAGGAATGGGCATCCTCCATTGCAGTGCTGAAGCCAGATGGCGAGGAGGGTCACCAAGAGACACCAGGAGTGAGAAAGGGGACATGCTGGCAGTGTCTCAGAGTCTGATGCCTCTCCTGGAATTCAAAATCAGAGCAGGTCTCCCTGTCGCTTGGACCCACCCTTCAGTGGCCGCCCACCGCATTCAGAGTGAACCCGAGCTCTCTGCTGAGGCTTCCGTGACCTGCCACTTGTCACCCTTCTTGTCACTCGGTCCGCTCCCAGTGTCACTTGCCACACGCCAGCCGACTCAGACTGCGTTCTGTTGCTCAGATGTGCCTTTGTCTTTGCAGTTCCTTCAGCTGGAAATACCCTCCGCTTGGTTTTTCCATCTCTGGCTTTCTCATCGTTAGGCAGCAGCTCCGTTGTCGCTCCTCCCTGCAGTCTTCTCCTGAACCCTCTGTCGGGATCTGTCCTTGTTTTGCTTATTTGTATACTTGTGCATTTTCTGTCTCAAATGCCACGATGGCAGGGACTTTGTATCATCATCTGTGCCCCCAGCACCTGGCACAGTGCCTGCCGCAGAGCGGGTGCTCAGTAAGTAATTGTGTGAATGAATGAATGACGGGGTGAATGCACAGAAGTGGACACCTGGGCTGTGGCTGCAGCTCAGCCCTGACTCACTGTGGGATTCTGGGCAGGCCACCGCCCCTGTCTGATTTTCGGCTTTCCTAATTGCAACATGAAGTTAAATGACGTCCTTTTAGCACCAAGGCATTCTACACTCAGCAAACAATTGAGTACTAGAAGCTACCCCCACTACCGCTCTGGATGTCTGACATGCTTGGAACTGCAGCACTGATAAGCCTTCTTTGAGAAATTCAGCAAGAATGTATCAATCCCAGGTGTGCCTCCCAGCGCTGGTACAGCAAACTGTAACAGGCCAGGTGTTTTTCACAGGTGATACAAAATTTCGTCGTGTCAATCTTGTTTTTCTGCAGCTGGGTGTGCCCGTATAGCCTTTTATCAAGTTTCAAAGGTTCTTAATATTGTAGGGTTTAAAAACTGGGGCTGCAGACAGAATGCACTATGGGGCACTGCTGTGGTTATATTGAGACGTAACAGGGTGGGGCTGGGCACAGGCCCATTTATTTCTACACTGCAGGCCCCGGGAGCTTCAATCACTATTACTGAACTTCCTGGTCTTCACCAACCTCAGGACTGTCAGAACTGCTGATTGTGTAAAGATTCATGATTAAGATTTGGAGAAAATCCAACTTTTCTTATCAGGAGACCACACACGTCCTGTTCTTGAGACATCTGTTTGGGCAAAGGTGTTGATGAGCAGTTTGGGTGGGGTTAAGGTCCATCAGGGCCATTGAATATCATTTTAAGGTTTGTGCCCTGCACAGATGACCTAGACAAGGGCAGCAGTGGGCTGGGCATGGTGGCAGATCATGAGGTCAGGAGATTGAGACCATCCTGGCCAACATGGTAAGACCCCATGTCTACCAAAAATACAAAAAATTAGCCGGGCATGGTGGCGCATGCCTGTAGTCCCAGCTACTCAGGAGGCTGAGATAAAAGAATTTTGAACCTGGGAGGGAGAGGTTACAGTAAGCCGAGATCGCACCACTGCACTCTAGCCTGGGCGACAGGCGGCAGTGACACTAAAATCCAGCGCTGGCTCTGCTGTTCCAAGCTGGCACCTGTGTCCATGTACATAAAGCTGGCACTTGTGTCCACATATTGGAAAAGAAGAATCATATGGTCTGCTATGAGTTAATTAATAATGAAGGAGTAAGAAACTGATTTTCAAAGACAATGCACTCAGCCAGTGGAACATTTTATTTTGCTGAAGTGGAGTTTGTAAGCTTGGAGCTAGAATGGCAAGATTTGAGAATAGAGGCGTGATCCTAGAAGCAATATGGCAGAGGGAAGGAGAGAGAGGAGGCACAGTAAGAGGTCTCAGCAGGAGGCTTGGGTAGGGGAGCTGGATTGTGTTTTTCAGGTTCTGATCTTCCTATCCAGTGTACTGATGAGCCTGGACCTGAGGTGGGGAAGTGACAAAATTCTGGGTCTGGTCTTGAGGTGGGAATGGGGCAATCTCAGAGGCTGCCCAAGAGATGCAGGCACGTTGGGTTCCCAGGTTGCAGGCTGCTCCATGGAGAGCTGTCTGCTCTGATGTGTCCTCTCTAACATTGTCCCTCTGTCAATAAATCACCCACAGGCTGGGCGCGGTGGCTCACACCTGTAATCCTAGCACTTTAGGAGGCTGAGGCAGGCAGATCACCTGAGGTCAGGGGTTTGAGACCAGCCTGGCCAACATGACGAAACCCCATCTCTACTAAAAATGGAAAAATTAGCTGGGCGTGACGGCGCATGACTGTAGTCCCAGCTACTTGGGAGGCTGAGACAGGGGAATTGCTTGAGCCCAGCAGGCGGAGGTTGCAGTGAGCCAAGACCACGCCACTGCACTCCAGCCTGGGTGACAGAGTGAGACTCTGTCTCAAAAAAAAAGTCACTCTGCAAACAGACTTGAGCCGAGCACTGGGCCAGAGGCTGAGGCCCAGCAACCAGAGGCTGAGGTCCAGGAACAGAAAAGGGATGCCCTGAACCCGCAAAGACTCATGGTCTGTTGAAACACAGGACAGACACATGGAACTGGGGCTGACAATGGAGGACCATCTTGGCTGATGGCCAGCAGGAGGACACGCAGGCTGCTCTTTGCAGCTGAGAGGACTGGGAGACCTGTGGGGACTGCGGGGTCTGGAGAGCTTCCTTGCAGGAGGTGGGTATGGAAGGTCCCAATAAAAGCGGATAGAGAAGGACATGGACTTGACTCACAGTCCCACCGTTCCTCAGCTGGGTCACCTTAGGACATGTATAGACCTCTTGAAACCTCTGTTTCTTCATCTCAAAGATGGGGACGAGGAATAGAATCTATTCCATAGAGGTGTTGTGAGAATACGGGGCATGGCATATGGCAAGTGTTCAATAATGTATTCACACTGTAGGGTGTTTACTGTTTACCAGGCGCCAAGTCCTAGTGTATGTATCCCTCATGACAAGATCTAAGCGGATGGTCATCCCCACTTAACTATGAGGGAGACTGTGGTCAAGAGAAGTGAAATGACTGGCCAAGAGCATTCAGCCACTAAGGGCAGGGCTGGGATTCAAATCCAGTTTCGCTGGGGCCAGAGTCCCTGCTGTTGCCACCTGTTGCCTCTGCCTGGAGTACAGGGTGAACAGAAGCTGAGGGTGGGAGTACTGAGGGCTGGTGGAAGCTGGTGGAGCTGGGGATGCAGAGACTAGGGGAGGCAAAGGCATTCTTGTCTTCATCCATTTGGGCCAGCTTGTGGAAGGGTTTGGATTATGGTGAGCGGATGGGCTGCTTGGAGCAGAAGACCACCAGCATGGAGACTGTAGCCCAGCGTGAGGCGGGGTAACCACCACTGTCAGCAGCAGCTGGTCCTGGGCTGAGCTCCCATCATCCAGGCCTTCTGAGACAGCCCTCGCTCCTGGGGGCAGTGCTCCAGCACAGGCAGCTTCCCCACCTGGGAGAATTCTAAATGACACAACCCAAGGGTTTCTCTCTTCCAAGGCCCTGGGGATCCTGAAGGCTTTTTCCCTCTGCCTCTTCTGGGCACTTACTGGCTGGTGCCCAGGTCAGAGCACTCAAGGACGGAAATGTCCCCAGGGCATCGCAATTGCCCATCTTGGCAGAGGGCCCTACATGCAGGGAGCTTTTAATTGATGGCCCTTAAATCATTAGAAAGTTTTAAAAAATCGTTGGACAAGTAAATTATGCTTAATAGGAAATACAGGTTAGCACAGAAGAGTTTTAAAAGTCCACTTATAACCTGATCCTAACTTGTCTTTTAGATGTTTCAATGCATACATATTCATACATAGCTATTACAGAATTTCTGTATAAAGTGTGAGGAAGGAGTCCAGATTCATTTCTTTTGCATGTGGGTATCTAGTTTTCCCAGCACCATTTGTTAAAAAGATCATTTTTCCCTGTTGAACTATCTTGGTATCCTTGTTAAAAAAAATCTACTTTTTAAATTTAGGCTTATATTCTTTCTACACAAAGCACTTGGCAGCCCAACTGTTTTTCATTGAGTATAATTCACATACCATAAAATTCACCCTTTTAAGGTGTAAAATTCACTGGTTTTTAGTCCATTTTAATCCATTCACAAGGTTGTGTAACCATCACCATGATCGAATTCCAGAATATTTTTATCATGCCAATAAAATAAACAAACAAAAAACAAATCTTACACCCACTAGTGGTTACTCCTCATTCCTTCCTCCTTCTTCTTAGCTCCTCGCAACCACAAATCTACTTTCTTTCTTTATGAGTTTGCCTATTGTGGACATTGCAAATAAATGAACTTGCATAATATATGTCATTTTGCGGCTGGCCTCGTTCACTTAGCATAGTGTTTTCAAGGTTCATCTATGTCGTGGCATTTATCAGTACTTTGTTTATTTCACAGCTGAATAATATTCCGTTGTACAGATACATCACATTTTCTGTATCTATTCATCAGCTGAGGGGTGCTTAGGTTGCTTCTACTTTTTCCACTTACGAATAATGCTGCTACGATTATTTCTGTACAAGTTTTTGTGTGCATATAAGCTTCAATTCTGTTGACTATACCTAGGAGTAGAATTGCTGGATCATATGGTGACTCTGTGCTTAGCTTTATGAAGAACCAACAAACTATCCTCCACAGTGGCTTCACCATTTTACACTCTGATCACCAATGTAAGGGGCTTCCAGTTTCTCCACATTCTTTCCAACGCTTGTTTTCTGTCCTTTGGACTCTTGGCACCTTTGTGAGTGTAAAGTGGTATCTCACCGTGGTTTTGATTCACATTTCCCTAACAATTAATGAAGTTGAGCATCTATTCATGTGCTTGTTGGCTACTTATATATGTTCTCTGAACGTTTTCAAATCCTTTGCTCATTTAAACAGTTGTGTTAGTCTTTTTATTATTGAGTTTCAGGAGTCCTTTATATATTCTGGATATGAGTCGAAACTATTTTCTCCCATTCTGTTGGTTGTCTTTTCACTTTCTTGATCGTGTCTCTCAAAGCACAAAAGCTTGGAATTTCAATGAAGTCCACCTTATCTGTTTTTTTCTTTGGTGGTTTGTGTTTTAGGTGTCAAATCTGAGGAATCCATTGCTTCATCCAAGGTCACAAGGATTTTCATCTATGTTTTCTTCCATATATTTTAAATCTTGCATTTGGGACTTTGATCCATTTTGGGTTAATTTTTGTAAAAGGCATGAGGTAGGAGTCCAAATTCAGTTCTTTTGCATGTGGATATCTAGTTTTCCCAGCACCGTTTGTTAAAAAGACCATTTTTTTCCCTTTGAATTATCTTGACACTCTTGTTTTAAAAAAATCTACTTTTTAAATTTAGCCTTATATTCTAGGCATCTATCTAATAAACATACTTATAGGATCTTTAAAAAATAAATATCTATTGAAATATGACAAGCATAAAGGAAAATGCAAATATGTGTTTAACTTGGTCACTTTCACAATGTATTTGCATCAATGCAACCACTATTCAGAGCAAAAATAGGAGATTACTGGCACCGCAGAAGTCACTTTCATCCCTTCCCTAGTCACTACCTCCAACTTTCTCCCCAGTGATAGCCCCTCTCTTGGCTCCTACCACTGTGATGCAGTTCTGCCTGCTTTTGAACTGTACAGAAACGATACCATTCAGTGTGCATGTTTTTCTCTTCAGCTTCTTTCACCCGACATCATGTCTGTGAGGCTGTAGTTCTCGTGGGCTGGAGTAGTTCATTGATTTTCCTTGGTTATTAGAATCACAGTATTATTTTTAGTATATTCACTTAACAAAGATCTATTGCATGCCAGGTCCTGTTCTAGGCCTTGGGAGAAGGCAAGGAATAAGGCAAAAAGTCCCTGTTCCCTTGGAGCTCATGTTCTCCTGGGTGAGAGACTGACAACAAAGACAATAAATAAATAGATTGCATAATGTGTAGTGTGCAGATAAGTGCTATGGGGAAAAATACAAAGTAAATCAGTAAAAGAGATTAGGAGTGTTGCAACTGTACACAAAATAGTTAGGGAAGCCCTTGCTGAGAAGGTCATATGGAAGCAAAGACCCGAAGGGGAGGAAGGAGAGAGCCATGTAGATTTCTAAAGAAAGAGCATTCCAGGCACAGCAAAGGCAAAGGCCTGAGTGTAGCTGCAGGCTTGGTATATTTGAGGAACAGCCAGGAGGCCAGTGTGGCTGGAGCAGAGTGAGGAACTGGAGAGTGTGAGGAGGCGGGCAGAGAGGGTGCCAGGGGCCAAACAGTCATTGTAAGGACCTTGGTTTTTACTTTGGGATGGGAATCATCAACAGAGAAGTTTCAGCGGAGGAGTGATTGAATTTGACTTAAAGAAAAAAAAAAAAAAACAGACTTTCTGGCTGCTGGATTGAAGAAAGGCGGTAGTTGGAGGTGTGCAGAATGGCCAGGAGCTCCTGGCATCACCCAGGTGAGAGATGGTGGAGATTTGGACCCAGGTGGTAATGGTGCATATGGAAAAAAATGGGATGCATTTTGGAAATATTTGAAGGCCAAGCTGAAAAATTTGCTCCCAGATTGGATAGTGGGATTGAGAGAAGATAGGTGAGGTTGAGTTTTCTAGGTTCAGATGTTCTGTCAGTTTTCTTAAATAATTTTCTGTTACTGGGCATTAGGGAGGTTCCCAGCTTCTTACCATTATAGGCATAATGGTGGAAAATATCCCTGTAGATGGATCTGTGCACTGTCCGGAATGATTTTTCTAGGGTAAATTCAGTCCTTCTAATGCAGCATTTTCCAACCTTGGCCGAATGTGTACCACCTGTACAGCTATTTACCTGAAAGCAGAATGCAGTAAAGGTTAGAGCATGAATTTGGTGCCAGAGGCCTGGGGCAAATCCCATTTCTGGGGCAAATCCCCATCTCTGGTACCAGAAAAAAGGGGCCATTTCAAAGTTGGGGAGGTCCCTGGCAAGAGTGAGGAGTCCTGAGGAGCCCTGGCTTCAGGTCTCAGAGGGGGCCACTCTGTTTGAGTTCCTTCCTCTCTGTGGAACTCAGTTTCCCCATCTTCACTGTGCCAGTGAGTGGGTGGGTGTTAAGTGAGAGGGTCTGCCTGGAGGATCCTCTTGCTGCTCTCTGCACCTCTCAGGGGAATCTCCTGCCTCCTCATTCTGCCTTGGTGGGCGTGAGATCCAAGTTCCAATTTGTACCTCCGTTTCTGCATCTATAAGTTAGAGGCAATAATAGTCAATACCCTGTAGGTGGAAGTAACTGAGTTACTGTATGTAAAGACTAGCACACAATAAGCACTTTCTAGATGCCAGTTATTTTCATTATTTTTAAAAATTGACTTCACATTAAAAAAAACACAAATAGAAGAGTTTCAAAAGGAACATTTATATTAACACCTTAAATGGAAAACCAGTATCATTTTCTCAGGAGAACAGAAGAATGTAAAATAAAATATATTTGATGGAAACAAAAACAACGCTATTAAAACAAATCAGATAGTTTCAGAGCCAAGTAGCTTAGGCAGTGCTAGAGAAGTATTCAAGCCCTAATAGTACTAAACTGAGAAATAAACTCCGTTCAACGTAAACGGAAAAACTGAAAGGAAAATGAGAAAAAGAAGAACTTCTAATGACCAGTGCACTCTCACCTAACATGTAACTGTCACACACTGGAAAAGCTTTCTTAGTTTTGGCTGTGTGTGTATGCGTGTGTGTGGGAAGTGGTGTGTGTGGGGTGTGTGTGTGTTGGGAAGCAGTGTGTGTGGGGTGTGTGTTGGGAAGTGGTGTGTGTGGGGGGGTGTGTGTTGGGAAGTGGTGTGTGTGGGGTGTGTGTGTATGTGTGTGTTGGGAAGCAGTATGTGTGGGGTGTGTGTATGTTGGGAAGCGATGTGTGTGTGTGGGGTGTGTGTTGGGAAGCGGTGTGTGTGGGGGGGTGTGTGTGTGGGAAGTGGTGTGTGTAGGGTGTGTGTATGTTGGGAAGTGGTGTGTGTGGGGTGTGTGTGTATGTGTGTGTTGGGAAGTGGTGTGTGTGGGGTGTGTGTGTGTGGGAAGCGGTGTGTGTAGGGTGTGTGTATGTTGGGAAGTGGTGTGTGTAGGGTGTGTGTATGTGTGTGTTGGGAAGTGGTGTGTGTGGGGTGTGTGTGGATCGGAAGATCTTAGTGGAGGGACAGACTGTAATGACGTGGGGTGTGGTGGGGGGGTGTCTGTGTGTGTG
>CAUYLG010065909.1:0-29773 GCA_963573385.1 Cacajao melanocephalus | reverse complement strand
ACCCCCCCCACATACCCTTACCCGGGAGAAAGGTATAAAAGGTATTGACACCCTCCCTCCAGGGCCACAGGTTGGAGAGACGTGAGTCCTCTGTGGTCGCCGGCAATAAAGACCCTGCAATTTGGCCTACTTTTGTCTTGGTGTTAACTTTCTATGCTCAGTTCAGTACAACACCCTTGCCAGGGCAGGGCTGGGAAGGCAGGGGCCACAGAGCCTGGGGCTTCAAGGCAGGCCTGGCAGGAAGTGGGTCCAAGGTGGGGATCGGACAGGGTCATCCAGACCCACAAGGAGCCTCAGCCCTGGGGGAGGGAGGGGGAGGCCAGGCTCTTCCACCTTGGGCAGGACTTGGGCTCTGGGCTCTGGGTCAGGGTCACCTCCCGCCCTAAACGAGTCCTGCCTCCCCATGAGGCCCGATTGCCTCCAGCGTGGGAGGGAGACAGAGCCTTCCCCAGGGAAGGCCCTCCTGCGTCAAGTGCTCAGCCAGAACAGGCTCCAAGGCTGCCTTAAGAAATAAAACTCCATGATTCCTGATTCATGAGGGAAGACCCGGGAGCTGCCGGGACTGAGCTTCGGGGACACCCGGGCAAGAGCAGCTTGCAGCTCCAGGGCTAAGAGGCATAGAAAGGGCTCTTCACAGTCACCTTCAAGGGGCCGCAGCACCTGGGGGGCTTCGCCACGGGCTTGGCTGAAGTGGGCACGAAAGGAGCAGGCTTAGCGGAGCCAAAGGGCCGAGGTCAGTGGCCCTGGAGGCCACGCCCTGGAGGCCAAACCCTGGAGGCCCCGACCAGGGCTTCCCGTCCCCATGGCTGTGTTTGTTCCAGGAATGGGGTCCTGGGGCTTGGCACAGGCCTGCTGGGGTGGCAGCCCCACATCTCACCTGTGTCCCCCATATTACGCCCAAGGGAGCACCAAAGGCCACCCCGGGTCCAGGCCTCAAAAGCCCTGAGCCCAGAAGACAACAGCGCCCTCACGCCCATCCTCAGCAAACCTGCCAGAGCCCAGGCAGGTGGAGAGGACTCATGGGGACAGCAGAGGCCCCCTTCTCCTCCCCTCTTCTCACAAAGTTAACCCTGTGGTGGCCAGTTTGGCTTAACTCAATAATACCATTTTAAAGATTTCTGGAACGGGCTTAAAAGACATGTGCTTGACTCTGAGCAAAGATTTCAAGGCCAGGCACAGTGGCTCATACCTGAAATCTCAACACTGAGGGAAGCCGGGGAGCAGATGGCTTGAGCCAAGGAGCTCAACACTAGCCTAGGCTACATGGTGAGACCCCTTCTCCACAAAAAACAAAAAGTTAGCTGGGTGTGGTGGTGCACACTCGTAGTCCCTGCTACTCCAGAGAATGAAGTAGGAGGATCACGTGAGCCGGGGAGGTTGAGGTTGGAATAAGCCAAGATGGCGCCACAGCACTCCAGCCTGGGTGACACAGTAAGGCCCTACCTCAAAAAATAAAAACTCTAAATATATGAAACTCGCAAAAATTAATGTAAAGTTGGCAGGGCGCAGTGGCTCACGCCTGTAATCCCAGCACTTTGGGAGGCTAAGGCAGGTGGATCACGAGGTCAAGAGATCGAGACCATCCTGGCCAACATGGTGAAACTCCATCTCTACTAAAAATACAAAAATTAGCTGGGTGTGGTGGTGGCGCCTGTAGTCCCAGCTACTCAGGAGGCTGGGGCAGGAGAATCGCTTGAACCCAGGAGGCAGTGAGCCGAGATCTCACCACTGCACTCCAGCCTGGACAGAATGAGACTCCATCACAAAAAAATTAAAATAAATAAAGTCATTAAGAAGGTGGCTGTGACACAGGAGGCCGGAGCATGACCCTCCAAGCGCCTGCACGTGGGGGTGAGGCCAGCAGACACCTCCGCCTCTTTGACTAATTCCACTTCAGAGACTCTACCCCAAGGAAATAACCCAAAAAGCTAATTGGTTCCAAGATGTTCCTAGCACTGCTATGGATCACAGTGAAAAACAGAAAAAGACCCAAGCGCCCGACAATTCGAAGATGGCCCAGAAAACCGTGAACATTTAAAATGTCAGTTATGTGGAGGCTCAGAACTTAATCAAAAATTAACGGGAAGAAACGAGGAACAGAAAGGCCACCCGGTGTGTCCGCACAGGCTCACACACGCCAACCACACTCGGGATAGGCACCAAAACCCCTTCACCTCACAAACCAAGGTCCTTATTTATAAAACACAAACGTAGTCCCAGCACTTTGGGAGGCCGAGGTGGGCGGATCACCTGAGATCAGGAATTCGAGACCAGCCTGGTCAACACAGGGAAACCCCATCTCTACTAAAAATACAAAAATTAGCCAGGCGTGGTGGCAGGCATCTGTAATCCCAGCTATGAGGGAGGCCGAGACAGGAGAATCACTTGAACCCAAGAGGTGGAGCTTGCAGTGAGCCAAGATCGTGCCAATGCACTCCAGCCTGGGGGATAGAGCAAGGCTCCAATTCAAAACACAAAACAAAAAAATTAAAATTAATTATGACATAGGGTTAGAGAATCGATAAGGAAAAAAATTAAAACACAAACTCGAGAGCCTTCCGACCAGTGCCGAAACAGGGCAAGTCAACGCCACAGAAGTCAACACCTGGAGGGGAACGGAGTATGAACACAAGAATAATCTACACTTCTTTTCTCGCACCTATGAGGAGCTCCAGCCGAGAGCAGGAGCTCCAGCCGGCGGCCATGCTCTGCTCTTTTTTGACTTTTCACAAACTCAACGGGCAGGTGAAGAGTCTGCCTCTCTGGGTCACAGAACCCCACAGGACCGGCATGAGTGCCCCCAGCTCACAGGGGCGAGGAGCAAGAGGCGACAGCAGGTGGACAAGATGCGAGCCACCAGCCCACCAGGACCTCGGAGCCATCAGGGGGCAGGTCTCCCTGAAGAAGACCCAAGCAGCCTTCCTCTCCCTAGCTGCACCCCACCTCTCATACAGAAGACACCATACCCCTAGCCTCCCAGCTCTGACTTCCAGAAGCAGAAGTTCTTCCACAGGGCAGCAGGGGCTCTGGCAGGATACAGCCATCACCTCCTCTGAAAGTATTTCCAGGGAGCCCACTGTGCCCACGGCCACGCAGAGAGCCAGAAAATCTCAGGGGGTACAGAGAGGGAGCGGTGCACGGATGACACAGGATAACACCCCTGTGGCCACCTTAGACGCCCACTCGAGTTCTTCACGTCAGCTGAGGCTGGGCCAGCAAACAGCCAACCCTGACCCTGGGGCCTGGCAGACATCGGCACATGTTGAAAGGGTCAGCTCTGAGCTGGGTGACGGGCCAGCCTCTCACCATCGTGCAGCCAGGGGAGCTGTACTCCACTGGGAAAAGAGCTGCCGCTGTCTCACTCCCTGCCACATGAGGACACAGGACACACTGGGTGGGTAAACCATGCTGCAAGAACAAACCCCTTTCACCCTGCCAAACTTCCTGTGTTTTCCTCAGAAGATGAAAATGTTAGATGGGAAGCCCATGCCACCAAGCAGCACGCCTGTTTCACCAGCTCACCCTTTCATCTGGCCCCTACTCATACACTGTTCAGACCCAGTACTTGCCATGGATAAAAATTATTTACCTGGGAAAAAAAAAAAAAAACTAAAGTAAAAATAGCTTGACTCCAAACTGGGAAGCATTAAAATATTCAAAAGAACGGATCCTGGCCAGGTGCAGTGGCTCATGCCTGTAATCCCAGCACTTTGGGAGGCCAAGGCAGGCAGATTACTTGAGGTCGGAAGTTCGAGACCAGCCTGGCCAACATGGAGAAACCCTGTCTCTAGCAAAAATACAAAAATTAGCCCGGCATGGTGGTGCATGCCTGTAATCCCAGCTACTTGGGAGGCTGAGGCAGGAGAATCGCTTAAACCTGCGAGGCGGAGGCTGCAATGAGCCAAGATTGTGTCACTGCACTCCAGCCTGGGTGACTGAGAAAGACTCCATCTCAAAAAAAAGAAAAAAAAAGAACTGATACTGTAAATATTGAAAGAAGGCTTTCGCGCTGACCCACCAAAGTGGCAGCGATCTTTTTGTAAAAAAAACTCTAGCTAATAGGAAAATCCAAATTCAGGCAAAATTCATATCAACTTTTCCTACCTAAGAAAAGAGAAGCAATGGTAAAATACATTTGCATTTCCAGTAAAAACTAAATGAAAATCAACTCGAAATAAGAAAATTAAGGTTAAAATTTTTCACAAGACCAGACAAAGTGGCTCAGGTCTGTGATCTCAGCACTTTGGGAAGACAGGGCTGGAGAACTGCCTGAGCCCAGGAGTTCAAGACCGGCCTGGGCAACACAGCAAGATCCCCATCTCTATAAAAAAGTTAAAAATTAGGCATGAAGTTGCATGCCTGTAGTTCCAGTCACTTGGGAGGCTGAGGCAGGAGGATCGCTTGATCCCAGTAGGGAGAGGCTGTAGTGAGCTGAGATCACACCACTGGACTCCAGCCTGGGAAACAGATCAAGACCCAGTCTCAAAAATAAAAACTAAAAAAGGCCCAGCACAGTGACTCACGCCTGTAATACCAGCACTTTGCAAAGCTGAAGCGGGTGGATCACGAGGTCAGGAGATTGAGACCACCCTGGCTAACATGGTGAAACTCCGTCTCTACCAAAAAAAAAAAAAATTAGCCAGGCGTGGTGAAACGTGCCTGTAGTCCCAGCTACTCAGGAGACTCAGGCAGGAGAATCACTTGAACCCAGAAGGGGGAGGTTACAGTGAGCCGAGATTGCACCACTGCACTCCGGCCTGGACGACAGAGGGAGATCCATCTTAAAAAACTGACTAAATAAATAAATAATCCATTTAAGTCTCCTTAGCAAAAAGCACGCATGTCTTTAAAAACAGGCACTGGCTGGGCGTGATGGCTCAGGCCTATAATCCCAACACTTTGGGAGGCCAAGGCAGGCTGATCACCTGAGGTCAGGAGTTCGAGACCAGCCTGATCAACATGGAGAAATCCTGTCTCTACTAAAATACAAAAAAAATTAGCCAAGCGTGGTGGCACATGACTGTGATCCCAACTACTTGGGAGATTAAGGCAGGAGAATCGCTTAAACCTGGGAGGTAGAGGTTGTGGTCATGCAACTGCACTCCAGCCTGGGCAACAAGAGCGACATTCCACCTCAAAAAAAAGAAAAGGAAAAAAACAGGCACCAAAATATGAAACAATCCATGCTTTAAAATACATTCAGTTGGGGCCGGGTGCGGTGGCTCAGGCCTGTAATCCCAGAACTTTGGGAGGCTAAGGCAGGTGGATCACCTGAGGTCAGGAGTTCAAGATCAGCCTGGCCAACATGGTGAAACCCTGTCTCTACTAAAAACACAAAATTTAGCCTGGCATGGTGGTGCACACCTGTAGTCCCAGCTCCTCGGGAGGCTGAGGAAGAAGATCCCTTGAACCTGGGAGGCAGAGGTTGTAGCGAGTTGAGATTGTGCCACTGTGCTCCAGCCTGGGTAACAGAGTGAGTTCCAGCTCAAAAAAAGAACAGGTAGGTAGGTAGGCAGGCAGGCAGGCAGGCAGGCAGATGACAGATAGATATATAGATAGATAGATAGACAGATAGATAGATAGATAGATAGATAGAAAGAAAGAAAGAATACACTAGGTTGGAGATTCTAACGTAAGCATTGTGGCTGCAAGCCAGAGTGCCTGCTCCCTACCACTGTCCTGGGCAGGCGAGTCCCGGCCCTCCGGCCTCTACCTGGTTCTACTGATGGCAGACACAAGTTCAAGGTGACACAGCTGCGCCCCGCTAGACCTTCAGGTAGGAAATGCCACAGAACCAACAACCGATTCTTCAGCAATAAGTAGCAGGAAACCAAGAGAGGGTTTTCACAGAAGAAATGGAACTTCAGGGACACGAGCACCCACACGCAGCACACACCCTCATCCCAGCCCTGACTCAAGTAAAACCACAGTGAAAACGTGCATGACAAGGGCAGGAGCGCTGAGCCCAGCCCAGCATCAAGACGCTGAGGATGTGCTGTGGGTGCCCAGCTGTGTGTGAGCCACACACCGTGAAGCCCTGAGGGTAAAACTGAGATCTGCTTTAAAACACTCACGGGAAAAAGCAGTGGGAGAGGTGAGTAAGACAAGAACAACGTGCTCGGGATTCCCAGTCCTGCGACACGGACGTTCTAATTTTGTGCACGTTTGAAAGCTCCAAAATAAGATTTTAAAAATATAATTAGTTATGAAATAATAATTTAACTTTTACAAAACTGGGAAAATATGTAATCCAGAGATGCAAATGCAGTGAGAGGGAATCTCATCTGGAAACCCACAGGCAGCCCCGCCCTCAATATGAGCCAAGACCTGCCTCTGCAGGGGGAGCTGCCTCCTCCCACCCCCAGGCAAGTCCTTATGTAGGGGTGGCCTCCCCTAGGAGTACAGCAAGCCTGGGCCTTGGGAGTCTGACTCTGGGTGACAAGCCACAGAACACAGCCATGTTCACATGGTACCATGGCTGCCGCAGGCAACTCAGAACATTCTTGACGCTCACCCCTCTTCAGAATTAGGACATCAGACGTACCAGTCACAATGTGATACGCTACATTAAAGGTCCACATGTTACTACCTCACAAACCAAACTTTCCTGAATTTTAGCAACTGTATTTCAGAGGTTGCTACTCTTCATTTTCCAGGGATCTTACTGGATGCACTAAAAATGCTATCGTGAGCTGGTCATGATTGCACATGCCTGGGGTCCCAGCTACTCAGGAAGCTGAGGCAGGAGGATCGCTTGAGTCCAGGATGTTGAGGCTGCAGTGAGCTGAGACTGCACCACTACACTCCAGCCTGGGTGACAGAGCAACACCGTTTCAAAACAAACAAATGAACAAAACATGATATTCTGAAAAGGAGCCACAGATCTCACCAGCAGCTGAGAAGAGAAAAAAGGCCAAGAGCCCAGGTCTAACCTGGAAACACAGGTGCAGTGGGCGCAGGTGCAGGCAGGTTCAGGTGGGCATAGGTTCAGTGGCTGCAGTGGGCACAGGTGCAGTGAGTGCAGGTGCAGGTTGGCACAGGGCCAATGAGCGAGGCAAGGTGGGTGGCCAGAGGAGGGCCTGAGTCCTGCTTTGGGTGGGGAGGCACAGGCAGCCGCAGTAACTCGGCCGCCCCCCCGGGCTCCATCTCTGCTCACCCTCAACCTGACTCCCTCCCCACCCGCCCCCTGTGTCTCTCCTCACAGGCTGGCAGGCTCAAATCACCCGAGACACTCAAAACATCTCCCTCGTCTGCATCCCCACACCCTCTGCCAGACGCTCAACCCAGCAGAGCAAGGACTCCAGGAGCTGCTTGTACCCAGGCCAGGAATCCAGCTTGCCACAGGCCCAGGGCCGCGTGCACACTGGCTGCATGCATTTTCTAATATTTCGGTGACGTTGATTACTTGCCACCTCTGCTGTAAATAACAGCAGCGTCAAGGATACAGTGGCCACGAGAGGTAGCAGCTGCTGATGCGTGGAGAAGCCTCCATAGAGAAATACATGTAGAAGACGCATGAAGAAAACCCAAGCTCTGATGCTGTTAAGGGCTAAAACGTGTCTGTTGAAGTCCTAAACCCAGGTGCCTGCACATGTGACCTTATTTGGAAATAGACTCTTTGCAAATATAATCAAGTTAATATGAGGTAATAGTGGGTTAGGGCGGGCCTTCACCCAACAGGACCGGATTCCTTAAAAGAAAAGGGGAGGGCCAGGTGTGGTGGCTCACACCTGCAATCCCAGCTCTTGGGCAGAGGTAGGAGGATCACTTGAGCCCAGCATGGATCACATAGGGAGACCCTGTCTCTACAAAAAGTAAAAAAAATAGCCAGGCATGATGGTACATGCTTATAGTCCCAGCTACATGGAAGGCTGAGGCGGGCGGATCCTTGTGTCTGGGAGATGGAGGCTGCAGTGAGCTGTGCTTGTGCCACTGCACTCCAGCTTGGCCCACAAAGCCAGATCCTGTCTCAAAAAAAAAAAAAAAAAAGAAAAAAAGAAGAAGAGGCTGGGCATGGCGGCTCAGGCCTATAATCCGTGTTCCTTGGGAGGCCGAGGCAGGTGGATCACCTGAGGTCAGGAGTTCAAGACCAGTCTGGGCAACATGGTGAAACCCCATCTCTACCAAAAATCCAAAAAAAAAAAAAAACAGAAGCCCTCAGAGCAGCCCTCCGCCCAAATCCCTGTCCCCTCCAGCGGGGCTGCGTAAGGAGGGGCAACCCTGGGTTTTCATGAGGAACAGAGCAGCTCCGCAGAGAGAGGGTGGGCTGAGCCAGCCCAGACTCCCACGGTGTGGTCCACAGTGGGCGGCCACAGCTCCGGTCAACACCTGGACACTCAGTTACGTGTTCACGTCAGCGTGTGTCAAGAAAAGCATCACTGGCCAGGCATGGTGGTCACACCTGTAATCCCAGCACCTTGGGAGGCCAAGGTGGATGGATCACGAAGTCAGAAGTTCAAGACCAGCCTGGCCAACATGGTGAAATCCCCTCTCTACTAAAAAAAAAAAAAACCTACAAAAATTAGCTGGGCGTGGTGGCACATGCCTATAATCCCAACTACTTGGGAGGCTGAGGCAGGAGAATCGCTGGAAACCGAAACTGGAAGGCGGAGGCTGCAGTGAGCTGAGGTCGTGCCACTGCTCTCCAGCCTGGGCAAAAGAGCAAAACTCTGTCTCAAAAAAAGAAAAGAAAAGAAAAGCATCACTAAGACACCAACTTATGACCTCCTGGATCCACTTCCTTCTTAAAGCAAAAATCAGGTTAAGTAAACAGTGAGGTTGTTATCAATGGCATGCAGTGAACAGTGAGCGTACCCAGGATGCTGCCGGGTGCTGCCTGCCAGCTCAGCTCCCTCCAGGAGCGCATCCCGAGGAAGACGAGCTGTCCCTCGCCAGGGTACAGGTGTGTGTCTGGCACCAACACTTCCTAACCCTGCATCTCAGGCTTACCTGGAGGCATCCGTGGTCACAACTCTGCTGCCTGTGAGGGCTCTGCCATGGTTGCTGAACGTGGCCTTATGCAGACACAGGGTCCTAAAGACAACAGGACCTCCTACCCTCCCTTCTCCCAAGGCCTCTGGCAATTCCAACTGAATAAAGCAAAAAACAGCAACAGTGCCCCAGAGGCCAGACCAGAGGCAAAGGGATTAAAAAGACCACTTCTGGCCAGGTGCGGTGGCTCACACCTGTAATCCCAGCACTTCGGGAGGCCGAGGCAGGTGGATCATGAGGTCAGGAGTTCGAGACCACACTGGCCAACATGGTGCCTACTAATGATTTCCGAAAAGTTGTTCAAAACACTCTGAAGTTAAAGAACAAGTCTATATACAAACTAAAATAAAAGTAATGAAATACTACAGATGTGTTTCCATATCACCATAGGTAGCAGAAAGTAACCATTTCCTCAGAGAAAAACATGCAAACTCCCAGTGTATGAAACTACCAATGCATAACTGATAAAAATAGTAAACAGGCACACTTTTTAAGACGTATTTATTATTATTTATTTACTTTTTAGATGGAGCCTTACACTGTTACCCAGGCTGGAGTGCAATGGCGTGATCCTGGCTCACTGCAACCTCTGACTCCCAGATTCAAGCAATTCTCCTGCCTCAGCCTCCCAAATAGCTGGGGGCTACAGGTGGCCACCACCATGCCTGGCTAATTTTTATTTTTGTTTTTTAGTAGAGCCGAGGTTTCAACATGTTGGCCAAGCTGGTCTCAAACTCCTGACCTCAGATAATCCGCCCACCTCAGCCTCCCAAAGTGCTGGGATTACAGGCCTGAGCCACCATGCCTGGCCAATATTATTATTACTTTTTTTTTTTTTAAATCTTAGAGAGGGTCTTGCTATGTTGCCCAGGCTGGTCTTAAACTCCTAAGTTCAAACAATCCTCCCACCTCAGCCTCCTGAGCAGCTGGGACTACAGGCAGGTATGCTTTTAATAATGTGATGCTAAAATGAAATACTTAAAGTACAGAGTGACATTAACCTGAAATGTTTCATTCACTTGGACAAGAACATCAGCCACTGTTTAGGAAGCACTAGGCAGCTTTAAGTATCCTGACTCCCCAGTTTCCCTTCAGAAATAAAAACCTTTGTGACATCACTAACCATTTCCAGAGCACACAGCTGTCCTGCAGCCAGCCCCAAGCACTTACCCACCGGGAAAATCCAGCCACTCGCTCAGCACACTGTGAGAACTTACACCTTTAACTTCCTCTAAGAAGCTTTCTGCAGGAAAAATTACCATCTGTGCTTTTGCTCAACAGTGAGTTCTTGCTATTAACATTTTAGAAACACGAACGCAGCCCTGGTCACACAGAACCGATACACACGTGAAACAGGAGGAAAACCCTCAACACACCTGCACCACCAGCTGGCAGAGCCGCAGCCACAGTGGTTTCGGGGGACTAGGGGTGGCTGGAGAACGCAATCGACGACGGAGCGCAGGTCCAGCCTTCCTGAGTTCACGCACCCTGAGTTAACCCAGCAACACACGCCTGGCGGAGACTAGCGTTTCTGTGTGTGGCACAGGCCCCAAAAGACAAAAGCCTTGGGTACTCCCCCCAGAGTGGACACGTGAACACACACGCAAAACCCAGCTGGGACTGAGGGGCTCTTGGCCCCAACAGAGGAACGCAGGAGGCGGGTTCCATGTGAGCACAATGGGTTCCCTGACTGGCAACAGGGCAAGACCCCTTCTCACAACTTAAATTCAGACCACAAAAGAGGCCCATGTCCACTGTCACACTGCACCCGTCACAAGCTTCCCAGAGCAGGTTTCTCATCTCGGTTGGTGTCTTCCAATTCCCTGCTTCTGTCCCGATTCATATCCTGACCTTTGTCCTCTAGAAACTTTTCGTGTGTGTGTGTGCGCGCGTGTGTGTCTGTGTGTGTTCTTCCAGACCGCTCCATTTTCTGTTTGTAAAAGGAGATGTAAACCACAGAATGGGCTCCCCACAGGACGAACGTAAACAACCAGATTACACTAGAGAAGTGGAGATTTTAGTGTGGAGGGGAGACTGCAGGCAACTCAAGGCTTCTGTGGAGACAAGAGGCTCAGGGCAGGGTCTCAGGCTAAAGCACTGCTTCCGTGAGTAGGTAACAAGCAGACACATCCCACCTTAGAGGCTGAGCATCTCTGATCTCCCTGAAGCGTGAGTCCTCCTGGGTCTGCAGACTCCACACTGAAATCGGAGGAGGAAGAACGGGGCTGGGCCTGGGCAAACAAGTGCCTTCTTGAGCCAGTTTGTTCTCTGCCCCTAAAGAAGCTCAATAATCTCCACTTCTTTCAAAAACACCTAGGTTGGCTTTGAACTTGCTAAATAAAAGGATACCGCTAGTCACCAGGTTAATACTTTAAATGCGACGGAAAGAGGACACATATTTTATTCTAATGGGGCTGCACGGAGACAAGAAAGACTACACACCGTGTTGTCTTTAAAGCTAATTTAGCAAATATCAGATAACTCGGTGGTCACCACACAAGCCCTGACCCACGTTCTTTTTCCTGAAACCTCAAGGTCTGCAGAACTCAATGGTTCTAATCCCACCCAAAATTTCACGTGGCCAAGGAACACTTACCACCTTCCCTCCACCCCCATTCTTCTGGGTGCCCTGAGAGGTGATGTTTCAATCACTGCACCCCCATCTCACTTATCAACAAACTCTCCATCCCCGTCTTCCCATCCCTGTACCCCTATGTCACTATCAACAAAGCCTCCCTCCCGTCTTCCCCTCACTGTACCCCCATCTCACTATCAACAAACCCCACCTGGCCGGGCTTGGTGGCTCACACCTGTAATCCCAGCGCTTTGAGAGGCCGGGGGCGGGGGATCACTTGAGGTCAGGAGTTCGAGACCAGCCTGGCCAACACAGTGAAACCCTGTCTGTACTAAAAATACAAAAATTAGGCCGGGCACGGTGGCTCACGCCTGTAATCCCAGCACTTTGGGAGGGCAAGGCGGGCAGATCACAAGGTCAAGATCATCCTGGCCAACATGGTGAATCCCCGTCTCTACTAAAAAATACAAAACTTAGCTGGGTGTGGTGGCGCTCCCCGGTGGTCCCACCTACTTGGGAGGCTGAGGCAGAATTGCTTGAACTCGGGAGATGGAGGCTGCAGTGAGCTGAGATCGCGTCACTCCCCTCCAGCGACAGAGCAAGACTCAGTCTCAAATAAAATAAAAATAAGCCTCCCTCCCACCCACTACCTCACGCTATCAAACCCCCACCCCGGCCCCGCGGTCTTCCAGGGCCTATGGTCCCCACTCTGCACAAACGGCCCCGGGCGCTTTGGTCATCAGCTTCCTCCTGCCCTCGCCATTCCTCCCGCCAGGACGGCCTTGCTCCACTTCTCAGCCTCCGCCAGCGGCCGGCTATGGCCAGTGAGTGGATTACGAGTGTGCTTCTAGACAGCCCATGCGTTTGGAGGTGCCCCTTCAACCCAGAAATCAACTACCAGGCCTTCTCCTTTCTTCACAACTCAGAAGCTTCTAATCTCTGTGACTTTCTGTGGGATCCTTTCAGGGAAATCAGTTGGGAAAGCGGCCAATCGGCACTGCGGGCGGGGAAAGCGGCCAATCGGCACTGCGCGGGGAGGCGGGGGCGGGGGGGGGGTGGGGAAGCTCAGCTTGCAGAGGGTTCTCTTGCTCCTGCCCAATTACGAGCCATAGTGTTGCTCCCCAGTAGATACGCAAAGCTTCTGTCAGGCAGGTGACCACACTGAGACGATGACTTCCCCAGGGGAACGTGGACCACGCGGTCCAGCTGTGTCCACCCCTCACAGACACAGCCCTCAACACCTGAAGTTCCTAAACCCTCTGCAGGCAGCCCGAGGCCCAGAGAGGCGCCTTTCTCCATCTCCACAGAGGAGGCCACACAGGCCCCGTGAGCACCAATAGTCAGCGAACAAGAAGAGTTCTGTGCAAGAGGCTTCATTTTCTTCAGAGTGCTTGGAAGGAGAGCGATGTGATGTATTTTTGCAAACGAAAATGTCTTACAAACAAAAAAGTGTCTGTGTCCCATGCGGGTAGCAGTGCTGCCCAACTTTCAGATAAATGAAGACATTTTTAAAAACCGATCATTCACACATGCGTATGTGGCTCTTCTCCATTTTAGGGGCAACTGAGAAGGGCTGAGGCGCCAGTAAGTCAGAGATGCTGAACGAGAAACCACAAGGAGCTAGGGCAGCACCTGGGCTGGCAATGACAGTGGAGGAGAAAGGCTTCACCAGCACCGGTGACCCTTCCACAGAGACATCAGTGGCCTTGGGAAGGGACTGTGTGCGCTGAACCAAGTCTTCGGAAGGTGCAACACGAAACTCAACCGCTCCTCATGCCCACCCCACAGCTGACCAGCTCCCAGAAGCTGCCTCCTACAGTGGTCCTGCCCTCCGGCCAGCAATCCACTCTCTGAGAAGCGGGGGTTGGACTATGACTTGCTCCAACAGGACCGGCTGCCAAGTCTGGAATCATGGGGGCAGGTCTCCGAGGGGACCCACTCCCATGAGTCCCCTTTGGCCTCCATACCACTCCCCACAGCAGTCTAGGCACCCTCCTCCAGCCTTGGGGAGGCTCCTCACCAGCCTCTGCCACCACATCGCGCCCCATCAGCGGCTTCTGTGTGCCCCCAACCCACCTCTGTGGGAACTTTCTCACCAACCTGCCCTAAAGGCTGGTCCTACAGGCCCTCCCTAACAGCGAAGAACTGTCACAAATGGGAGATCCCAAGTATCTCTCTAATAAGCCTCAAAAACACATCTGTCAAAACACAAAAGCTCTCCAAGTGCTTTTGAAAAAAACACTAATGTTTCTCAACTTTCTATTCTAAAATAGCTATGGTAGCAATTTCTTAATCCAGATAACGACGTTTAAAAACATTTAAAAGTTTTAAATTGTAAATTAGAGTAAAACAGCACTGCTGATACTCAACAGAAAAGTTTGCATACATCACACTTCAGTCAAATCGGACTGGTTTTGGACCTGGTTTTGGGCTGGTTTGGGGCTGGTTTTGGACTGCTTTGGACTGGTTTTGGACTATGGTTTTGCTTGTTTTTATTTGCTTTTTTTTTTTTTAACTTAATTTTTTTAGACAGGAGGTCTCACTCTGTCACCCAGGCTGGAGTGCGGTGGCACAATCATAGTTCACTGCAGCCTCAAACTCCTGGCCTTAAGCGACCCTCCTGGCTCAGCCTCCCAAAGCACTGAGATTACAGGCCTGAGCCACCACGCCCGGCCTCGGATCAGAACCATAGATGTTTCCTGTCTATAAACAACATCATTGGGGCCCTTTGTCATCACAGCAAACGAGAACAGCAAGCCTGGGTCTGCACATGTGAGGTACTCAACCTGTTTAAGGCATAACAGCAGAAAAGCAGGAAAATCCCACCCACTGATCCCATGGTCTAAGACCCCAGCACCCTGCACAAGCTCACAGCCACACCAGAGCCATGGCAGAGGGCAGGAGGACCCTAATCAGGGCAAGGCAGCCGCATTTCAAAGCCCTGAATAAGTCTGTGGCCTTAATAGAGATTTTTAATCGAACATTTATTCTTAGGAGCCAGGCCATTCAAGCAAACTTAGCAGCAACAAGAAGAATCTTTTTCCCCAAGGGAGGGGATAGATTCATAGGGAAAATTTTTTTAATCCTCTAGAAAAACCAGTAGACAAGTGTCAACCATCACTCAAGGTCACTCATGAGACTTCCACGTAAAACACGCTAAGTCCAGGGAAGCAGCAGCCTGGATTTTTACAGGAATGGTACTTGGGCAAGAACATGAGGTCCCCAGGACAGGGAGCCACCCGTGGCTGACGCCCAGACACTGGGTGTGGGGATGGGAAGGGGCCATGGCTTCTAGATCTTTCCGCTCACTTGAATTCACCCATGGAGAGGGCGCCTGGGCACCAGACATGGCAATGGGAGGAAGGAGCCCAAGTTCTTGGGCTGGCAGCACGGTCGAGGCACCGGGCAGAAAGTGGGTCTCCTCGGCTCTGTGAGGCTGGGCTAAGACCTCTGATGGAGAGCAGAGCACTGGTGCTGCACCGCTGTCCCAGAAACACAGACCACAGGGACACAGTGGCCCAATTTCCCTTAATTTGAAAAGCCCCCACATAAGGACACTCTGTGGAAAGTTCACTCTGCAGAAATGTAACTCAGTAACAGTGTTTGTAAATAAAACAGCCTCTGACAATGACGGTGAACCCTTCGGGCATTCTCTCTCTGTTCACAGCCTTGACATCAGGACCTCTGTCACCACCAGGGCCTGGGGAGGGACAGGTGCACAGAGCACAGGGTCAGCCTGGCCCTGGTGTCACTGACCTGGGGTCCTTAGGTACCAGTCTACCCATCCTGAACATCTGAAAGAGGAGTGGAAGTGAGCTCTGAGCACAGAACGACTCATCTTCACACGCCAAACAGCTAAACCCGAACAGAAATTACCTCATCGAAGCAAAACAAAACTCTCAGCTCCAAGATTACACCGCCAGTGAGAGGCTTAATTAAATGTTTGTCCCCAGGCCGGCCTGAAGAAGGCAAGACTGAATTTTGGATTTCTAAACACCGCAAAGTGAGTGCGTTCCACCCCACAAGGAGAAATCCCACAGTAACTCCCACCCCTCTTCCCTTTAGTAAAGGAGACGAAGCTGTCCAGCTTTTTGGGGGACACAGTGTGTAAGTTTCCGTCTGGACGTGCGATAACTTGTGCCCCGTCCCCCCTCACTCCTCAGTCCTTCCTGCAGCCACAGGGCTGAGGTGCCCAAAGGTTTCCGTGGGAAGCACGTAACTATCACAAAACACACGGAGTAGAAAGGCTCCGCTCCGATAAACACGGTCGCGGGCTTCATCGTTCACGTGAAAAACCTCTTCTGTACGTTTCCTTTCCAAGAACAAACTATTCTCCACTCTCGTAGCGTGAACCGCTGCCTTCACAGGCGATGCGGGTGCCAGCAGGAGAGGCGTCTCCGCAGCCTGTTAGCAAACGGGAAGTTGCTCTGCGGATAGAGCTGATGGGAAGACCCCATGATCGCTGCGATCCAAACGCCCGCGAGCTCTGCGCACAGGTGTCTGCGCCCAGGCCGCCCGCGGAACGCGTTTTAATTAGCATTTCTTTAAACAATGCTGATCACAATCTCGCCGCCGCGATCCATGCCAGACGCGTCGCTGAGACTGCAGCTCGGAAGCGAGAGGAAATTCGCTGCGAATCTCAAACTTTCTTTTGTGTATATTTCTTGGGTGTCAGAAAATACCTGTTCCACGCCCCCCCTGGCCTGCGCCCGAGCCCCTGGTCCCGCCCTATTGTGAGCGGTTCGCGAAACCTACAAACAGCGCATCTGTCCGCGGGGCCAGGGGACCCCCAGCCGGCCAGAGCCCTCCCCGCGGTGGCGCCAAGAATCCCCTGTCGCCCTCGGGACTGAGTTGCCAGACACCAGCTCCTGCTCCCCGCGAAACTGACATGTCTATTTACAGAGAAACAAAGACGCGGCTCGCAGCGGACCCCGCTCCCTCCGCGCGCCCCGTCCGCCCCGCGCGCCCCGCACCGCCCTGCGCCTCCCCGCCCGAGGCCCCCGCGCCCGGTGCGGCCGGCGATTAAGATGGAGACCAGGCCGGCGTCCGGCGTCCGGGAGACAATGACCCCCCGCCCCGGGGCGCCCGGACCCGCCCGCGCCCACCGCCCGCAGTTCCGACTCTTGGCAAACTCGACGCGGGCGGGTCCGGGTGCGGCCGGGCAGCGCCGGCGGGGGGCGCGGGCGGGGGGCGCGGGGACGCCCCCGGGCTGCCTCGGGGCCAGGCGTTGACGCAGCAGAAATTACCAGCTGGAAAATTCCCCTTTCGGAGGTGCCGGGGAGGACGCGCGGCGGCGGCGGCGGGAGGTGCCGGGGGACGAGGGGCCGGGGCAGCCCCGCCGCCTCCGCGCGCAGCCCCGCGGGGACCCCGCGCCGCCCCCGCGCGCCCCGCCCCGCGCCGCCGGCCTGGGAGGAACCCGCAGGGACCGGGCCGGGGTCTCCTCCGCCTCCCCCGGGGCCCGCGCCGCAGCCCGGCGCGCCGATGGCCCCCGGGAGGGCGCCCCCGCGGGGCGGGGCGTGGCGGGGCGGCCGGCGGCGGGGGCGCGCCCGGGCTCGCAGCGGCCCCGGCTCCCCGCTCCGGCTCCCGGCCCGGCCCGGCTCCCGCCGCGATGCGCCCGCTCGGCCGAGCGGACAATGAGCCGGCGCCGCTTACCTGTGACCCCATGGGGCGCGCGGGCGAGGGCGGGCGCCGCGGCCGCCGGGCAGGCGCCGGTGATCGCCGCCGCCGCCGGGCGGGCGCTGAGTCCGGGCGGGTCCGAGCTGCGCGCTCGCCGGGGCTGCTCGGTCCGTCCGTCCGTCCGTCGGTCCGTCAGGCCGGCGCGCGCCCCCGCGCCCGCTCCAACCCCGCGGCCCCCGCCGCGCGCGCGCGCGCGCGCGCCCCGCCCGCGGACCCTGACCCCGCCCCCCGGCGCGCGCCCGGCTGCCGCTGATTGGCCCGCGCCGCGCCCCGGCCGCGGCCACCGCCCCGGGCCCCGCCCACGCCGGCCCGGCCGCCGGCCCCGCCCCTCGCTTGGCCCCGGGCGCCGCGCCGCGGGGTCGGAGGGGGCCGCGCCGGGGGTCCGTTCTCCCCCCCGCGGGCGGCCGGACGGCGGAAGTGCGGGTGGAGCTCGCTGGGCATTGTGGGAAGCCCCCTCCCCTGGGCCGGCAAGGGGCTGGGGCGGCGCGGCGCGGGGTCCCCCCTGGCCCGGGCGCGCTCCTGCCCCGCGCGCGCAGAGCGGGCCGCAAACCGCCCCACGGAGCGGCGACCCCGGCATTGGCACCCCGTCCCTGCCCGGGCCGCGCACAGGGCGCTGCCCACGCGCGGGCTCCTCGGGGGCGCGCGGGCGCCCAGGTCACTGGCGGTCCCCGCGCCCGACGCGCCGTTTGCGCTGCGCGCGTCTCACAAACTTCGCGACTCCCCAGCCCGGCCGGGCCTCTCCGCGGGCCGCTCGCGGGGCAGAAAAGGCGCCCGGAGGCCGCCCGGGACGCGGGGTTCAGGAGGGCCTGGGCACCGCGCACGCCCACCTTCGGGGGCCTCGGCGCGCCTGGGGCGCGGGCCTCGTGGGGCGCCCGCCGGTGTGGCTCGCTTTGGGCTGGCCCAGGGCACCGGCAGCTGCGCGTGGGTCCCTCCCGTCTGTTGGCTGACCCGTGGGGACGAAGGGCCCTGGGAAGGGGCTGGAACCAGCGGCCCAGGCCTCGCTTCGGCCCCGCGTGCGGTGCGGATCTCTGCGCCCGGGACGCGTCTCCACCACCGGGACCCTGCGGGTCGCTTCTCGCCGGCGCTGCCCTTAGCCCTCGGGCGGGTGGAGTGGGAAGCGCGGCCCCGCATTCCTGGCTGGCCTGCGCGGGGTAAAGGCCACCTCGCTTCCTCTCCCCGGGCGCGGCGGCGGGAAGGGAGGTGAGCCTGTGGCCGGCGGCGCGCGAGGGAGTCGAGCCCGACCGGGCCAACCAATGGGGAGGCGCCCGGGCCGTCCAGCCGGCCTCCCTGCGGGCCCAGCGCCGCGGATTCCTCGGGAGGTGGGAGGCGGCGGCCCTGTGGATGCTTTCAAATCAGGATGTGTGAAGAGCATTCGGGAGCGGCGGTGGGAGGCAGTGGGGGCTCTCCATGAGTGAGCAAAGGCGAGCGAGGTCTGGCTGCTGGGATGAACGCCTGGGACACCCTCCTGCCGTCGCGGGCGCCTGGAAATAGCTGTGCGGCCACCCCGCCCATCCCGTCGCCGAGGTCGCCGGGATGGCACTGCGGCCCAGGAAGCCTCGTCCCCGGCCTACCTCGCGCAGCACCGTCTCAGTGGCACCGCCTGGTCTGGTCCGAAACTGCAGGCCCAGCGTCCCCGACCCTCGGGAGGTGGGGGCTGAGCACAGCCACTCTGAGAAGAGGCGGCTTCCAGGAGGGTCCGGCGGGTCACGTGCCTCTCCTGGGTCCGAGGGCACTGCCTGCGGGAGCCCGTACCTGCCCACCCAGAGCCCAGTTGTACCCCACGCAGGAAAGGAGGCATGGAGAGACAGGAGAGCTTGGGCCCACCTAGCCAAGGCAAGAATGGCCAGAGCGCGGATGCCTGCCCCAGAGGCCTCCCACAGAGCCTGCCCATACTGTCCTGCCCCAAAAAGAACCCCAGTCTCTCCCAAGATGTCTCTCTCTAGACAGCCTCCAAGGAGAGCAGTGTTAATGGTTTGCCGTGTCCGTTGTTTATTCAGGGATGGAGAGCAGCAGCAGCTGCCTCGCCAGAGTGTACCGTGGTTGGTGCCCAGTCATTGCTTAGGAGGCCTGCCCATGAGAACGAAGCCTTAGTCTCCCCACTACCCAGGCCCACCCCATCTGCCAGGTTGGGGCTGTGTGTTTTGGTAGAAACTTGCTGAGTTTTGGAATGGGGATCTGGGCAGATGAGGCTCTGGGGCCTCTCTCACCTAGGAACCCCACTCCTACCTCCCACCCCCTCCACAATGCTGTCAGTGACTGAGGACATCAGACTCCTGACTTTTCTGCTCTAAGAACCAGCGGAAGGTCAGGCAGCCTGGAGATGAAGCCAGTATGTCAAAAAGGAAGAACCAAGACCAACCTCAGAGACAGGACCCTGATTAAGTCCTGTCTAAAGCCCCACCTACCCGCAGACCATTATTCCAAGAGGTAATACACCTCTTTACTATTTAAAAGAAAAACAAAAACCAGCAGCAGCTGCAGCTTCTGAGCTGAACTGATAGAAGGAGGGTGAGGTAGTTGGGCTCCTACAGCCACCTGGATGTGTCAGCTCCGACGGGTATGCTTGCCCTGTGGCCCTGGGAACCTCAGGTTTGTTAGAGCCCAGAGCCCAGCGTCTGCTGAGCTGCTGCTGGGATTAGACATGAGACAGGCAGGTGCCAGGCTGGGCTGCAGTGACCTCCCTCTTCCCAGAGCCCCTGGAACACTTGTGCAAGTGACACACTCAGGGATCTGCTGTGTGACGACCAGCTGGGAGGCAGCTCTGGGAACGATGCGAAGCGTGACCTCAGCAGCGCTGGGATCAGCACATGGGTGTCTGGGAGGGTCCAGAGGGTGGGGTCCCTGAAGGTGACATGATGAACTGGATGTGATTCCTGTCCTTGCCAAGTGGGTGAACAAGACAGGTGAACAGACAGGTCTCTGCAGGGCACACTTGTCCACGCTGCATGACGTGGTCATTCCTGAAAGTCACCCCCAGGGTGAGCATGTCGGGAGCCCGTCCCAGGGACCCCGAAGCCTGTGAGGGATGAGCAGCAGCAGGCCAGGAATTCTGGAGGTTGGGGGCTCAGAGCAAGGTGCAGAGGTGCTGGGCTCAGAGCAAGGTGCAGAGCAAGGTGCTGGGTGGGCCCACGGATGTACCTGCTGAGGGACGTGTCCCCCACAAACCCCTGGAATAACTCAACCAGAGACACAAATGGAGAGTCACATGGCCAACAGGGCTCCTGCAGGGTCTAGGCACAGCCTCGAGCTTATGGCCTCTCTGTAGAGCTGTGCTCACAGACCCCCTGCACTGCTTGCCCTGCCAGCAGACCACCTGCCCTCTGCCCTCAATGTGTGGCTTCTGGGGGCCGGGCATCTGGGAGGGGACCCAGCCCCATTCCAGGTGCTGTGACACCACCGGGAGCGTGGGGACCTGCCTCCCATCCTCAGGAAGGATGGCCTGAGAGGAGCTTTGGGAAAGAAAATTCCTGAGAACAGCAGATACCCCTTCCTGTCCTGTGTCCCCTGGGCAGCTCCCCCACCTTGCCAGGGCCTTTACCGCCCCCTCTTCTCCCAAGTCACCGTTTCCCGTCCACCCCCAGCTGGGGTTTCTATGGTTGTCTTTGTCTCAGTGACTGGTCAGGGAACCTGCCTGTTTATTCACCAGCCAGTGGTGTTGCTCAGTCGTCCCCATGGCAACAGCCCTGGGAGTCCTGCCCCCTCCCAGGAAACTGCCCAGAACCTGTCCCTGCCCTCTCCAGGCCTCTGCTGAGAGCCCAGACAGAGGGAAAGGCAGAGGGCAGGGCGGGGAGAGAGGCCCGCCGCCGGCCTGAAGATGGTGGGGCTGTCCAGGGAGCCGCCCACCGCACGTCATCCTGGGTCCTGCGGGTGGACCAGAGGCCAGCCGTGGGCTGCAGCAGAGCCCCACCCACAGGCTGGGGGAGGTGGCCTTGCTGAGGCTAGATCAAGGTGGCCTCCTCCCGGGCTTGGCTTGGCCAGGTCCAGTGCCAGCTGGCCCTGCCCTCCCACCCAGGCCTCCCCAAGACCACCCTCCAGAATTGCTCTGGGGCCAGGGGCTACCTGCCAACCCCACGGCTGCCCCCACCCCAACTGTCCTTCGGGCCTGCGCCCCTGCCAAGCCCCAACTGCCACTCCAGCTGCCACAGCCAACTGTCGACCAGTCTCCCTTCCAAGTGCCTGCTCACCCCCAATCGTCCTTCCAAAATGCTGCTGCCAACTACCAGCCCCCTTCCTTCCTGAGCCCCGGCTCCCACCGCCATTCCAGGCCATGGCACCAGGGCTCTGCATTCCAGACCTTCCCAAGGGACAGAGGCCAGGCCACACCTGTCGTTTGCCTGGTGGGATGGGGTGGGTCAGGGGAGGCACTGAAGGTGTGAGACCCGAGGTGTCAGCACAAAAGAGCCGAGGCAGAAAGCAGAGCAGGCAATGGGGCCAGGGCCCACGGAAGGAGAGGGGCAGGGAGACAGCGGGCAGAGCCAGGGAAGGGGAGAGGGCAGGGCAGCCTGTCCTCAATGCCAGGGCCCACGCCAGCCCCAGCACAGGGGTGGGAAGGCAGACAGAGCCCAGCCCAGGCAGAGCTGGGCCTTTCCTCGGGGGGTCTGTGAACAGCTTGGCCTGACCAGACCCTGGGAGGGTCCTCCCAGCCATGTCAGGGGGCACTGGTCCCTCCTCACCAGCCCTGCACAGCTTGGGGTGGAACCAGCTCCCAGGACTCAGCTGTCCCAGGCCAGCCTGGGCTCCCTCCCACTTCACCACCTGGCACCGGCGGCCTGCCTGAGTCCCTTTAGGCTCCAGCGTCCAGCCTCTCAGTCCCAGCCCTGGCCTTGCTGCCCCTTCCCTCCTTCGAGCCTCCTTTCTGCATTCATCCCAGTGGTCCCTGATCCCCACGTCCAGTACGGAGCCCCCACAACACCCAGCCTGCAGGACCCTGTCACCCGAACACAGCAGGTGCCTGAAAGTCAGCTCCCCAGGCCTAGGGGAGGCACTGCTGCCCTTGCGGGTCAGACCTGGGGCTGTAATTCCATCCCAGGCTCTGGACCAGCCAGTCAGCACAGGGAGGTGATGGGGGCCAGGGCCTCAGTCCTGGCTGAAGGGACACAGCTGCTCCCCCAGGGGCCCCTGGCCTCAGAGGGCTCGCATTGCAGAGGCAGTGATGGCTCCTCAGATAGCCACGGCAGGTGAAAGGGACACCTGGCTCTCCCTGTGTCCCCTCTGGGGGTTGCTGCTAGGCACGCTGCCTTCCAGGCTGGGACACAGTGGGGCAGGCAAAAGGGCCATGTCAGCCTGTCAGTCAAGCTGGCCCTGGAGGAAGGGAAAGACGGACGTGTTTGCCAAGCACCTATGGAGTGCCTTGAATGTCTCTACATGGGGAACAGAGAGGAGAAGGACTCACCAAGGTCACCTGGCCCACCTCTGGAGCTGGGCCTGGGAAGGGGAGAGAAGGGAGGTGGCTGCGGCCCCTCCCCTTCCACCAGAGGGGGTCTGCTGGGGGTTCCCTTGGTGTATATGGGGAAGCCCCAGCCCTGCACAAGGCCAGCCTGTTGCCTCAGCCCTGTCGCTCACTCACTTGTAGGGCAACATTCACGGGTCATGGAACCCATCGAGTGCCAGGACGTGCTAGTTCTGGAGAGCCAAACAAAACCCCTTGTATTCCAGGAGTGGGGAGTCAGTAACAGGTCAACAAATTCATAAGCAAGAACTCTTCTGAGTTGAAAAGGAACTGGGAATGGGTCCACTGGGAACATGGCTGGCGCTGGGGGAGAGCAGAAGAAGGCAAGCTGAACTCCTGGCCATGGTGGGGATGACGGGGGCAGGAGGGCCAGACCTGTGGGCATGGGGTCCCTGGGGACCCCGGGGAGGAGAACAGTAGAACCACTTGACCCCAGGCTGGGGCACATGCTGATGTAAAAAACAAAAACAATTAAATGCAAGAAAGAGACCAACCTTCCTTACAAAAGAATTCCAAATAATACCTGTAGGTTCCAAGAGCAGAGATTACCACTGTGCACCACTTTGAGTGTGGACTGGGTTTAGGGACTCCTATCCAAAGACGGAGTCAAGACAGGCAAAGAGGAGCTCGGCTGAACAGGTGACGGGCGGGCACCATGTTGGCCAGGTGACCCGTCATCAGGCGACCGTGCAGACGTCGGTCACCCTGATGAGATGGGCCACGAAGGGCACCTCACCTCTGTGAAATTCTTTCCAAACTCAGAACCTCCGTCTACTCCTGAGAAAGTACATCAGACAAGCCCAAAGTGAGGGACTTTCTGTTTTTGTCTTTGTTTTCAAGACAGAGTCTCGCTCTGTGGCCAGGCTGGAGTGCAGTGGCGCAATCTCTGCTCACTGCAACGTCCACCTCTCAGGTTCAATTGACTCTCCTGCCTCAGCCTCCTGAGTAGCTGGGATTATAGGCGCCCCCTCCCCGACCACCACACCTGGCTGTTCTTTATATTTTCAGTAGAGACAGCATTTCACAATGTTGGTCAGACCAATTTTGAACTCCTGACCTCAAGTGATCTGCCCACCTTGGCCTCCCAAAGTGTTGGGGTTACAGGCATGAGCCACCACGCCTGGCCACAAACCGAGGGACTTTCTACAAAACATATTCTCGGTGATCCTCAAGGTCACCAAGAACACGGAAATCTGAGAAACTGTCAGACAGGAGAGCCTGAGACAGGACAGCTCCAAGCATTGTGCCACCACGGTGGGGCCCTGGAGCAAATCGGCCATCGATGGCAGGACCCGTGGACTTCAAATAAAGTCTGCTCTGCGGTAGAGATAACTGGACCCCAATGTGGGCTTTTCTAAAGCACCCAGCAACACAGGATGGCGATGTCGGGGGAGACGGAGGCTTCGTGATGGGTGCATAGGACTCTCTGTGCTTTTTGATGTCACACATTCCATTGCTCAAGCTGGAGTGCAGCAGCGCAATTTCAACTCACTGCAACCTCCACCTCCCAGGTTCAAGCGATTCTCCTGCCTCAGCCTCCTGAGTCTCTGGGAATACAGGGGCGTGCCATCACACCCAGCTAATTTTTGTATTTTTAGTAGAGACAGGGTTTCACCATGTTGGCCAGGCTGGTCTTGAACTCCCACCTGAGGTGATATGCTTGACTGAGCCTCCCAAATTACTGAGATTACAGGTGTGAGCCACCACGCCCCTCCTGCAATGTCACACATTTTCTGAAATCTAAAATTATTCCAAAATAAAGTTTATTTTTTAAAAAGGAAAAAATACAAAACCAATCAATCAATGAAAACCACCTCCTTTTGGCTCTGGCGTTGGGAGTTAAGCAGCCTCTCCAGCCCTATCGCAGCCAAAATGCTCATTTTCAGCTTTAGAATCCAGGGGTTCAGGGTGCTCCTGGCTCTGCCCAGCCTGGAAGTACACGCAGGCCACAGGAGCCACAGAACTTCCAAGCTGAGTGGGAATGCGCCCCGTGTGTAATGACAGTTGGTCCCCGTGTTCACCTGCACCTGCGTGTTATGAACTGTGAGTCCTCACGCCGTGCCAATGGGCTTCAGCTTGGGTGACAGAGCAAGACTCCATCTAAAAAGAAAACCAAAAAATAAAAACAGTCACCTTTGTCTGGGTTGGAGCTCAACTACAGTCAATACTTCAGTCTCAGCAGAGTGTGGCAGCTCACGCCTGTAATCCCAGCACTTTGGGAGGCCGAGACAGGCGGAGCACCTGAGATTAGGAATTCAAGACCAGCTTGGCCAACATGGTGAAACTCAGTCTCTACTAAAAATACAAAAATTAGCTGGGTGTCGTGGCGCACGCCTGTAATCCCAGCTATTTGGGGGGCTGAGGCAGGAGAATTGCTTGAACCTGGGAGGCAGAGATTGCAGCGAGCTGAGATTGCACCACTGCACTCCAGCCTGGGCAACAGAGTGAGAATCCGTCTCAAAATAAAACATAAAATACTAGCCTGCGTCTCTGCCACATGTCTGTGCTCCTGCCTGCATGCACCAGCTCGTGTGTGTCTGTGGATGGTGATTGCGTCTGCCTGTGCACCCCTGTGTGACGGGTCCATGTGTGCCGTGTGTGGCAGGTCTGTGTGTGTGTGGTGGGCCTGTATGCCATGTGTGGCGGGTCCGTGTTCACTGTGCGTGGTGGGTCTGTGTGTGCCGTGTGTGATGGGCCCATGTGCGCCATGTTTGGCAGGTATGTGTGTGGCAGGTCTGTGTGAACTGTGTGTGTGGCAGGTCCGTGTGCACCAGGTCTGTGTGTGGCAGGTCTGTGTGTGGCGGGTCCATGTGTGCCATGTGTGGCGGGTCTGTGTGTGGCAGGTCTGTGTGTGGGTGCCGTGTGTGGCAGGTCCATGTGCTTGCTTGCTGGTGGCTAACCATGTCTGTGAGTGTGTCATGGCCACGGTAGTACATTTTCCGATGTTATCTGCGAGTCATATCTGATTCTGGTCATTGGGCAAAACATGGCCCTGCCCTTCGGGGGCTCGCTTTACCAAGGGTAAGCCTTGAACCAAGTCTCAGGATCAAAGGCAGAGTGTCCCTGTGGGGGGAGGTGGGGCTCTGGGAAGCTTCCTGGGGGCCGTGGCCATGGAGATGGGGGAGGATGGGGAGTGCCCAGCTCAAGCTGGGCAGGGGCCGGCCAAGCCCTGAGCGTGCACACGGGGAGTGTAGCAGAGGCTCAGTGGCCTTGCTGGGACCACGGGGAATGACATGGGAGTATAGCAGAGGCTCGGTGGCCCTGCTGGGACCTCGGGGAATGACACGGGGAGTGTAGAGAGGCTCGGTGGCCCTGCTGAGACCACAGGGAATGACATGGGGAGTGTAGAGAGGCTCAGTGGCCCTGCTGGGACCACGGGGAATGACATGGGGATTGTAGAGAGGCTCGGTGGCCCTGCTGGCCTTGCTGGGACCACGGGGAATGACACGGGAGTGTAGAGAGGCTCGGTGGCCCTGCTGGGACCATGGGGAATGACACGGGGAGTGTAGAGAGGCTCGGTGGCCCTGCTGGGACCACGGGGAATGACATGGGAGTGTAGAGAGGCTCAGTGGCCTTGCTGGGACCACGGGGAATGAGTCAGTTTCCAACAACTGGCTGCTGAGCCAGGGCTTCTGGGCTTTTCCTTGGGCTGAAGATGCTATTAGGACTTTATTTATTTATTTAATATTTTTAATTTTTAAATACAGACAGGTTTCTCCATGTTGGTCAGGCTGTATTTATTTATTTACTTATTTATTTATTGAGACAGAGTGTCACTCTGTTGCCCAGGCTAGAGTACAGTGGCGTGACCTTAGTTCGCTGTAACCTCTGCTTCCTGGGTTCAAGTGATTCTCCTGCTTCTGCCTCCCAAGTAGCTGGGATTACAGGCATGCGCCACCAAGCCTGGCTAATTTTTGTGTTTTTAGTAGAGACGGGGTTTCGCCATGTTGGCCAGGCTGGTCTTGAAACTTTGACCTCAGGTAATCCATCTGCCTTAGCCTCCGACAGTGCTGGGATGACAGGCATGAGCCACCACACCTAACCGCTGTTAGGACTTTACAAATAGAGACAGACTTCCGGGATAGGGGGCTGACTTGCCCCAGGATTGTAGGAGACAGGAGAGAAGTCAGAGGAGGGCTGGCCTCTCTTCACAGGCAGTAGGTGGTGGCAGATGGTTCATGGCACAGAAAGCACAGGGGTGTGGATGTGGTACCCAGGCTGGAGGAGAGAGGCCAGGGCTGCAGGTGCGTCCTGCGAGGAGGAGGCTGGGGAAGCCCCTGGAGGAAGCCAGAGGGAGCAGAGCCGGGCCCTCCAGGATGCAGGGGCCAGGGGTCAGGGGAGACTGTGCAGTGGTGAGGGGACCCCAGAGCACTGCTTCCTCTTCCCTGTTTGGGGTTTCAGAGGTCCCTTGTGCAGGGGCCAGGGCAGAGCCATGTCTGTAGGACACGTAGGCCCTGGGTGGGCTTCCACAAGCTGCTTCCAGAGGATGGAGACATAAGACCCAGTCCAGATTATAATCTTACCCAGGACTCTCTCTCTACCTTGGCTGGGGTTTGGGACAGCAGAATCTATTCTCTGGGCTTCTGGGTCTCCGTGAAAATGGAACAGGGTGACCCGCAGCCCTGGTCAGCTAAGACTAGCCCATTCTTCTCCTGCATAGCTCTGGCTAAAGCCTCCACCCTCAAGCAGGTGATATTCCCTCCCCAGATGTCCCATACAACTCAGACTCCAGGATCCCTTCCAGATTAGCACAGTCTGATGAGAGAAGAAAACATCTGAAATGAAAATAGAACACCTGTAATCCCAGCACTTTGGGAGGTTGACCACAGGAGTTTGAGACCAACCTGGGCAACATGGTGAGACCCAGTCTTTACAACAAAGACAAAAATTGGCCAGTCGCGGTGGCTCACATCTGTAATCTTAGCACTTTGGGAGGCCAAGGCAGGCGGATCAGGAGGTCAGAAGTTCGAGATCAGCCTGACCAACATGGTGAAACCCCATCTCTATTAAAAATATAAAAATTAGCTGGGTGTGGTGGTGCATGCTTGTAATCCCAGCTACTCAGGAGGCTGAGGCAGGAGAAGCTTAAACCTGGGAGGCAGAGGTTGCAGTGAGCCGAGATCGCGCCACTGCACTCCAGCCTGGGTGACAGAGGAAGACTTGATCTCGGGGGAAAAAAAAGAAAAAAATAGCCCAGGGCCTCTGGAAGTGGAAGGGGATGGAGGGAGGAGAGCTGGAGGCATCATGGCTGCCCAACCGAGGGCAGGTTCCCAGGGCCCAAGCCAGTGTTCCAAAGCCAGCTGGCCGGCTCCACCGGGGTGAGCCCCACATCCACAACCCCACCTGTGTGGCCTGTGTGTCCCTGAGTCCTGAGGGCTCTGGAGCTGTCCCGGTTGGAACTGGAGTTACCACCTGCCGTGGGGTGGGGCAAGTCTCCCACTGCTCTGAGTACTAGGCTGCATCAGGAGAACCCACCTCATGGAGGAAGCCCCAGAAGCGCGGCCTTTCTTGTGGGCATTGTTACCCCGAGGTGGTCAGCAACTGCAAGGTGGGGGCTGAGGGGTGGGCTTGGTGGGGGCGCTCTGGGGACCGAGGCCCCTCCCTGGCTGAGGCTGCACTCGCAAGTCTCGGGTGCCCTGTGGGCACTCCCTTCCTGTTGGGATTTGGGCTCTAGGTGATTGATCCCTGGCTGCTTCTGGGAGCCCTAGGGGCTAAAGGACCCCAGAAGAAGGCTGCGCTGGAGGAAAGGTGCTTGCCTCATCCCAGGAGCTGGGTAGATATGTGGGGTGGTGAGCATGACTTGGAAGGGTTCCTCATCTGGGCTCCTTGCCCCTGAGGGTCCATCCCAGTACAGGATCAGGTAGCATCAAAGGGAAAACCTAGGCTGAGGGACTGGAGGGGGACTGGGGCCTTGGCCAAGGCCTGGGGGGTGCCCTGCCCAGGGGTGGGGCTGCAGGAAGGAGTGGCCATTCCACCTCAGTTGGCCACCCCTGCCTCAAAGCTCCCAGACCCAGAATACTCAGAGCTCCCTTCTCCTGGAGCCTTGCGGGAGGCCCTCCTGCCCAGGAGCTGGTGTGCACCAGGAGCCGGGTTCCATAGCCCCTGCTGCCACAGGCTGCGGCTGGGCGGGCTCTGGCCCCTCCTCCCTTGGGGGGTCCTGGTGCCGGGGTGGTTTTGAAAACCAGAGACTGGAGGCCTTATCAGACCACAGGTTTTCCTGAGGAAGGAAGGGTGGGTGTGGACCTCCGGGATGGGCGCCTCCTTTGGGTGTGCCCGGCCTGGTGGAGGGCGCACATGTGCTGCCCATCCCAACTGGTGGACCCCAGTCCAAGCCCTGCCCCACCAGAGACAAGCAGACTGCAAAGGCTGGAGGGACCTGGTAGGGTGTGGGTTCAGGGTTCAGGCCTGGGGTGGGGTGTGAGCTCCGTGAAATCACAGCAAATGCCAGCATCCTCTGGGGTAGCATTCCTGGCTCCGCCAGCAGCGGCCCAGAGGAATTTGCGGGCAGTTCACCGGCAGTTCCACTGCTAGAGATGTACCCACTGGGAGTCCATACTTGAGTTCACCAAAAAACAAGCAAGAATGTTCCAAGCTACCCCATTCATAATGGCCCCAATCTGGAAAAACGCAAATGCCATCAATGCTGGGTGTGGCCTGTCATCCAGGGGACAGTGACTGCAGCCAGCAGAAGCCACCTTCAACAGCCTGGCTCCGCGTCAGAGGCGACAATCTCGGGCAGAGCTGGTGCCCAGCAGGGATCAGTTTCAGGAACAGGCAGGGCCAGTGCAGGTGGACGGAGTCCAGGAATGAAGGCCTCCTGGGCATTGGCCAGCAGTGCCTAAGGGCCTCCTGGGTTTGGCAGTGTCCTGTTTTCTTGATCCAGGTGTTGGCGACGAGAGCATTCAGTTTATGGAGATTCAGGAAGCCGTATACATAGGATGGATATACTCTTCTGCATGTATGTGGTACTTCAATAAAAAGTTACACACACACCTGTAATCTGAGCACTTTGGGAGGCCCAGGCAGGCAGATCACCTGAGGTCGGGAGTTCAAGACCAGCCTGACCAACATGGAGAAACCCC